>JAQPPZ010016162.1:6867500-7091261 GCA_028583015.1 Wollemia nobilis | reverse complement strand
ATAGTTGAAGGTAAACAAATTAGGGCATTAATTCTCTTTAGATCCCAAGTAAAATATACCCCTTAAATATTATCTCAGATATTATCCAATGGAGAATGCAACTCTTCTTATTGAAACCATTAAAATAAATTCAATGCAATTGAAGCTCAATCCTTTATAAAAAATTCAATGCAAGCAAGAGTGAAAAATGGACACAAGCAAAATTTGATCAAAATCACTCTTAAATGGGTCCCCAATTGGGGTGGGTTGTGCAATGGAAACCACAATACCCCACATTGAAACTATGCTCTAAATGTCATTCATCTATTTAATATTATATTTGGTTTTGATCCATCTAAAATTTCCTTTAATTATTATAGTAGATTTATATGATCTTGAACTATCAAATCTACCACCTAGATATTAGATTTACCTAGAACTTATGAAGAAGGTGATAGGGGTGGTACCCATAAACTACCTTAAAATAATGTAGTCTAGTGGCTATGTGGAATAAAGTTTTATACCACCACTCTACCAAGGGAAGCCACTTGGTCCACTAGGTTTGATGCTCAAAAATAAAATAGTAGTGGTAAGTTTCCAAGAATTTATTGATAAAATTTGCCTTTCCGTTCATTTAAGGATGGTAGACTGATATCATTCTCAATTGCATACCATGTAGTGTGAATAGTTCTTGCTATAAACAACTATGAAAATATAGTTTCAATCAGATAGAATGGATTTTGTCATATAATAGAGATAAAAAATGGATTCCATGAATATCTAGGCAATGGTGGAGGCATGTTAGGGGTGATATAGAGAATAAAAATTGGTATACTTTGAGATATGGTCCACCACCATAAAAATGATATGTTTTCCTATTGATTTCAAAAATACTTAAATAAAATCCATGGAAACGTTAGTCCATATATATTTTTGAATTTTTAATTGTTGTAAAGTGCTTGGAGTACAAATTATTTCTCCTTTTATCTATTTATAGGTCTCACATTTAGCCACAAAAAATTGAATGTCCATTTTCATTCATTCCCAATAGAATGAGTGTTTAGCTTACTCATAGATTTTAAAAAAATCTAAATAGTTTATCCTAGGTGAATTATGCATCTCCTTCATTATGTTCTCATGAATGGATATTTTTTAAGGAAACATAATGTGAGCTTCATATCCCAACATCTATCTATCCCATGAGTATATAATTTTTGAAATAGGATATATTTTAAGTTTTTCTGTCAAACATTACAAGGATAATTATTTAACTACCTCTTCTGGAATTTAGGTGACCCATTGGGGGATTGGAGAAGATATGGTACATAATATATGTTGATCCTCAAATTGAAAAGAAAGAGAATCTACTATAATATTTTTCTTCCCTTTTTGCACACAATTTCATAACCATACCGCAACAAATTTAAAATCTATTTCTGATATGTTGGAGTCAATACCCTCTATTCTAGAAAATATTTGAAACTTTGATGATTTATTCTAATGGATAAATGCTTTCCAATGAGTTAAGGTTACCCATGATTGATGACATAGAGAATAATCATCATTGATTTTTTATAAGTGGACTTCCCTATATTTTTCCTAGACAAGGCCTTACGAGTGAAAGCTAGGGCTCACCCTTCTTTCATTAATACTACACCAATTCCACGGTCCAAAGCATCACTCTTGATTATAAATTGTTTGTAAAAATTATGAGTAACTAAAATTACAGTATAAGTCATGGCTTCCTTGAGATACTGAATGGTATTTTCAAATAGTGTCATCCATATAAACGAATTATTCTTTAATATGGTAATTAGTGGGGCTACTATTTTGCCATAATATTGCATGAATTATTGATAGTAGCCAGTGAGATCCAAAATTTCTTGAAGCACTTTGAGAGTTTGAGGCTTTGGCTAATTTTGTATGGCTATAAATTTCTTTAGGTCAACCTTAATCCCCGATTTATGACCCATATATTTGATATTTTTTATTCCAAAGCAACATTTATATTAGCAAAAAAATGATGCTCTTTCAAGAGTTGTAAAGACATATCTAGACGATGGAGCTGCTCTTCCTGATTGTGAGTATAAAATAGAATATCATCAAAATCCAAAGTAAACTTGCATTGGTAGGAGCAAATGATATTGTTCATGAGACTATGAAAAGTTGATGGTGCATTAATTAGGCCAAAAGACATGACAAAAAATTCATAATGACCTTAATAGGTCCTAAACATTATTTTCATGATATCTTCTTCTTTGAGCTATATCTAATGTTATCCAGATAAAAGATCCATCTTCAAGAAAAAATTAGTCCCACGTAACTCATTGAGTAACTAATTAGTCACTAGAATAAAAACTTTATCCTTGATGATGATTGTATTGAGTTCACAAAAATCTATACATAGCTATGATGACCCATAATATTTTCACACTAATAGCACTGGTGAAGAGTAGGGATTGGCATTAGGTCAAATTACCCCTAATTTAATAGCTCTTGGACTAATTTCTCCATTTATAATTTCTACACATATGCATACTTAGAGGGTCAAATATTAGATTACAAGCTTCCTAGTACAAGTTGTATTGCATGATAATTGGATTGCCCTAGAGGTAGCCCTTTGGGTTTTGAAAAGATAGAATTGTTTTTAGTCAAAAGCTTTTGGAAGTTAATTTTTTATTCAAGATGTTCAATATTCTGTGATTGGACTACAAACAACTATGCCACTACCCCATGTGAGGATTTTTTTAAGATATTATGCATTATATTTGAGATAAGGATATGAGCAGATTTTATAGATGATCCATAAAGAATGTACTAATTCCTATTTTGAGCAAATTGCATCCACAGTAAAATAAAATTTCATGCTACTATTTCCAAAGTGTAGAACCATTATGCCCCTAAAACAATATCACATCCCCCTAGATAAGAGTAAACATATTATTTTATAACTCATATTTCTTAAAATTTAGCTTTGCATTTTGATATTTCCCTTCACAAGGTAATGTTCCTCCATTGACCACCATAACTTTGAAAGAATTACCAAAATGTGTGTAATAGTTTTCTTGCTTAGATACTCATGGATCAATAAATTAATGTCTACTACTAAAATCAATAAGTATTATGATTTTTTATCTCTTAAAATATCCTACGACCTTCATGGGTAAATATACTTGCTAGTGCATGAACTAAAATTTCTTGTTGAGGTTCTTCTTATGATTCACCCTCATTCTTGTTCTATTCTTCCTAATATTCCTATTATTATTAGGTGATTTCACTTTGCATAGAATCATCCATATCCATCAAATATAAATTTTTTGTACACATTTATGCCCTAGAGAATATATCTTAACACAATTATAGCATAAATTTTGTGCTCTATGAACTTCTATTTCCTCCCTAATCTATCACTTAATTGCTAGAGATTTATTCCATGAATTAGATATGGCCTTGAATGGAATTGGGGTTATGGCTTATGAAAATTTAGATGGACACCTCTGAGTAGTAAATTTCTCCTCTACTAACCTAGCCAATGCTATTGATCGCATCATGGATTATGGTTTAAATTTTTTTATCTTGATATTGATATCATTGCTCAACCCACTAATAAATAAACTTTAAAACAATCCTTCACCCAAACTCCTTGTTTGGTTAGCCAAATTCTCAAGCTAAGTCTAATATTAAAAAATAATGGAGGAATGCTTTAATTTTTCTAGATATCTTGTAAAGTGCTCATACTCACTAGGGCCAACATGAGTGAGTAGTTATTATTCTAATTATTCATAAGAAATATTAGAAGTTATATGTTGCACCAATTGATACCATTAATTATTCTTACTATAATTGTTATAGATTTGAATAATCCATCCTCTCCTTTTACATTCATTATTACTGTAGACACCAAATCCTAACCACTCGCATGCTCCCCAAAACATTTCCTAAGGTTTTCCTAGGATAAATTATTCCGTTTTAATAAATTGCTAAAATCCCCTAAATTTCTCCTAGGATCTGCTCTTCTCACCATGTGTCCTAACTACCACTACCCCTCTCCTTGAAACATCTCCTATCCTTCATCAATACCCTACTTACCACCTCTCCCCTATAAGTGATACACCTCAAGTGTCCCAATATAACTACCCTTGCCACTTGGATGCCCAAGCCTGCAACCTATCCTCACACTCTTGACCTTCCATAATCCTTCAAGTACTCTCATCATTTCATCCACCAAGAAGGAGGAGGATACTGCATACTATTACACTATTGGATTTGTACCAAAAATATCCTATCTCATCTAAAGTCTGAGCTACATAACCTAATGAGTAATCCCATGAGAATCAATCAAGTGTTTCCATTGAGGAGCCCTAGATGCAGCTTGTTATGTTTGCACTTCAATAATGCATCCTGTTGTGTTTGCACCTATAAAAATGCACCATACGGTATTTGCACAACCCTAAAAATAGCACCATGACATCAAATCAGCATAGATAAAATACTTATTAAGGTATATTTTATTTATGATTTAAATTCTACAAATAATTTTATGCTTTCTATGATTTATGTGCTCAATAGCATTAGGGTTTTGCATATATTTCATAATTTTGGACCTCATCCTGAGAGGCTCTACCCATGCTATTAAATTCATTTTTGTTGAGCTTTGATTCAGGTTACAAGTTGAAGGTTGTTGAAGCTAAGGTGGCCCACAAGGATACACAATCCCACCCACAATATTCTGATTATAACATGAAGACATTAGCATCCAGATCCATGGTTTTGTAAAAAGAGGTTTCTTTCCCTTTTTTCTTCTATTGCATAAAAAAAAGCATTATTGTAATCTCACTCCTGCATATTGGGACATCTTATTGTAAAACAAGAACATGACTCATACATCTCAATATATAATATATATATTTTTTTGTATTTATACTTGTTTGGTTATATTCATTTGCTAGAGTGCTACTATGAAGAGGAGGCTTGCTATATTCTTAAATAGAAACAAAAATAGATATTTTATTTTAAGAGAAAATTAAAACATGAGTAAACTCAGAGAACTTACTTGTAAGTCTTAAGCTCTACTTCTACCTATGGAAACACAGTTTGTTGCATTTAAATCTTCACAAACATAGTCCAGTGCATTTGGAGCTTGATAAATGTAGCCAGGTGTATTTGACACCTAATAAAAAAATCTAGATGCATTTGGATTTATGAGAAAATATAGGTTGCATTTCCATAGATGGAGGACACAACTGATGCAGGAGCATCCAGTGGTGTAAGAGTGATCTTGCATCACCCAAAAAAAATTGTAATTGTTTAATTTTGTAAAAATAGTAAAACTAGTTTAACTTGCAGGAGATTTTTGAGGTCTTAGAGGTCGAATTTGAGGATTTTCGGCTAGACACGATCCTGGTGAGAAGAGCCAAGGATCGCCTTGCTTATCTTCTTTCATGTAATTTCCAAAAATAGTCAATCAGGTCAATGAGCGCGAAGTTACAACCTCAACAAGTTACCCCCAAATTTCAAATTTAAAATAGATGGTTTTAGGCGAGAAAAGGGGAAAACAGGGTATTTGAGGGAATTTTCAAAATTGTAAAAGGGCTTTTTCTTTTGGATCCTCATTTTTGGTATGAAAGTAACGAAAGGTTGAATTATCTAATTTTTTCAAAGGAGAAACACTTGTGTATATTTTATTTAGTGTTGCTTGTGTAACGTGATCTCTACCAAGTGGTATCAGAGTGGGAGTTCTTGAGTGTGTAAATAGATCACCGAACGTGAGGTAGTTTACACCAGGATCTATGGTTAGGGTTTGTGAGAGAAGTGAGCAGAATTATTCCATGAAGAAACCATGGTGGTGGGAGAAATATGGTGCCAGAAGAAGATTTCAGAGCTTTGTAGAGGCAAGTTTAGGCTCTACAAGAGGAGCGACATAGAGGTTTTGAGCCAAGGAGAAAATATGGAAGTGAATATGAAGTTGAAGAAGAAGAGGAGCAGTTCAAGGAAGAAGAAGAGGTGGTAGATCCTACACAAGAAAGGTTCTACAAAGCCATATATCATATTGGAAAGAGATCGAAGATGGAGTTTTCTACGTATTTTGGAAATCTTGATCCAGAGGAGTTGATTGACTGGATCAATTATTTGGAAGAATACTTTGAGTATGAGGAGGTTGAAGATCTTGATAGGGTCAAGTTTGCTAAGACCAAGTTGAAGGGTCATGCCAGCATATGGTGGAAGGGAGTGCAACTAGACAAAAACAAAATAGGAAAAGAAAGGATAACAAAATGGGAGCAAATGTTGGAGAAGTTGAAGATGCAGTTCATTCCAACTGACTACGAGTTGGATCTGCTAAATAAAATGCAAGGTTTGAGGCAATCAAGTAAGTCTGTCAAAGAATACATAGAGGATTTTTATAAAATTTTAATCATAACATGCCATTCTGAGGCCAACAAGGAGAAGGTAGCCCATTATATTAATGGGTTACGAGCAAGTATTCAAGAGGAGTTAAGTTTATTCAATATTACCACCATAGAGGATGCTTACCAGTTTGCCCTGAGGGTTGAAGAGAAGCTGAATAGAAGGTTTGAGAGCAAGCAAAGAGGAAGAGGTCATGGTGGAAGAACTGGTGGAAGAAAAAATGAAGGACGAATTGAAGATCATAAGAAGAATGGAGAAGCCAACAGTAGTCAGGACCAAAAGGGAGATAAATCTTACCGCCCTCGTGATCATAACAATGGTTACCAGAGAGGAAGAGGAAGGTCTAGACGAGGGTTTGGAAGAGGAGGATTTCCTGGAACTTGTTTCCACTATGGGGAAGAATGACATCAAGCATATGAGTGTCCACATCACCAAGAGAGGACAAACAAGAGACCCGAAGGTAATGCTCGAGCTTTTATTGTTGATGAAGATGGTAAATTTGAGAACTTTGAAGAAGAAAAAAGAGGAGAAGTGTTGATCACAAGAAGAGCCTTGTTGAATGAGGAGAAAGACCTAGATCAAAGGAAGAGCTTATTTTGCACAAGGTGTAAATTTGCAGGTAAGGTCTGTAATATTATCATAGACAATGGTAGCATAGATAACCTAGTTTTAGAAGGAATGGTTACCAAATTACAATTAGAGAGGAAGAGACACCCGCATCCATATCGAATTGTGTGGTTGCAGAAGGACCATAGGGCTTTGGTCAGTGAGCAATTTTTGGTAAAATTTAATATTCAGAATTACTATGATGAGATCTTGTGTGAAATCCTGCCTATGGATGCTTACCATTTGTTGTTGGGAAGGCCATGGTAGTTTTATCGGTGTGCAGTGCATGATGGTCGTGCCAAAACTTACTCCCTGACAAAGAATGGAGTGCACCATAAGTTGAAGCCCCTAAAGGAGGTGGATGAAAAGGTATGTAGCAGTGCCAGAATCTATTTAGTTGAAGGTAGAAGGTTTTTGGATGGTTTGAAGCATGAGAATATGTGCTATGCATTAATTCCTAGAGTTAAGAAAGAATAATGCAAAGAAACACCAGTGGAAGTCTTAGGTTTGTTAGAAGAATTTTCAAATATTATATCAGATAATGTGCCTGAGGGTTTGCCACTAGTGAGGAAGATTAGTTACCATATAGATTTAGTACCAGGATCTAGTTTACCCAATAAGGCAGCCCATAGAATAATTCATGTAGAAAGTGAGAAGCTAAACGGGCAAGTCCAAGAGTTGCTAAAAAAAGGACTGATTCAAGAGAGCCTAAGTCCATGTGTAGTACCTGTAGTACTAGTACCAAATAAATATGGAGAGTGGATAATGTGTACAGACTCCCAAGCTATTAACAAGATCACCATAAAATATAAATTCCCATTGCCAAGGATGGATGACATTATGGACTATTTGAGTGGAGCCAAGTACTTCACAAAGATTGACCTAAAGAGTGGGTACCATCAAATTCATGTCAGAGAAAGATATGAGTGGAAGACAACCTTCAAGACTAGAGAGGGTTTGTATGAGTGGTTGGTCATGCCATTTTTGCTAACAAATGCACCAAGCACATTCATGCGACTGATGAATGAGGTATTGAAGGCATTTTTAGGAACATTTTTCATTATCTATTTGGATGACATTTTAATATTTAGCAAGACCCTAGAAGAGCACCTGATGCATATCAAAAGGGTTTTTAAGAAGTTGAGGGAGGAGCAGTTGATTATTAATTTGAAGAAGTGTAGTTTTGTGAAGGAGTTAGTGTATCTGGGATTTTTCATCTCAGCCGAAGGTCTAAAAATGGACCCAAAAAAGGTAAGGGCTATCATTTAATGGCTTACTCCAAGGAGCATAACTGAGGTAAGATCATTTCATGGTCTAGCAAGTTTTTACAGAAAATTGATTAGAAATTTTAGCAATATTTGTGCACCCCTTATAGAAACAATGAGAGGGGATAAGAAAGAATTTAAGTGGACCTTAGGAGTAGATAAGAGCTTTGATATGTTGAAGAAGAAGGTCATAGAGTAACCTATTTTTGCACTTCCATATCTTAATAAGGTATTTCAGGTAGATTGTGATGCTAGTGGTAGTGCCATAGGAGCTATATTGAGTCAAGAAGGTAAACTTGTTGCTTATTTTACTGATAAACTCAACGATGCTAGGAAGAAGTATTAAATTTATGATCAAGATTTTTATGCTATATTTAAGGCTCTAAATAAGTGGAGGCATTATTTGTTTTCAAAATATTTTTTTCTATATATTGATCATCAGGCCTTACAGTATATTAATAGCCAAGGGAAGCTAAATCAGAGGCACTTGAAGTGGGTTGAGTTTGTACAAAGTTATACCTTTGTGTTGAAGCACAGGAGTGGAAATTCAAACAAAGTTGTCGATGCCTTAAGTAGAAGGTAGTGTTTGTTGACATGAATGAAGGTGGAAGTTGTAGGGTTTGATGAACTTAAGGGTTTGTACCCTGAAGATCCTGATTTTACAAAGGCTTGGAGGGATTTCCTAGAACCTATTACTTTGGACAAGACTAAGTGGTTGGATTTTCTAATCCAAGATGGAATGTTGTTTATAAGAAATCAATTATGCATTCCAATGAGTTCAATGAGGGAGAATCTAGTCAAGGAGAAACATATTGGAGGGTTGGCCGTACACTTTGGTCAGGATAAGACCATTGTACTCATTAGTGAGAAATACTATTATCCATAGTTGTAGTAAGATGTGAAGAGATTTGTGCAAAGTTGCAGAGTATGCCAGATGGCCAAGGGTGTGAGATAGAACATTGGATTATATCATCCATTACCTATTACCTGTACCAAAGAGACCATGGGATGACATCAACATGGATTTTGTTCTTGGCATACCAAGGACATAGAGGGGGAATGACTCCATATTTATAGTGGTTGACAGGTTTTCAAATATCGCACATTTTATTCCCTGCTAGAAAGCTAATGATACAGTTCATATTGCAGGGTTGTTTTTCAAAGAGGTGGTATGACTTCATGGTCTACCAAAGAGTATTGTTTCTTATAGATATACAAAGTTTGTTGGATATTTTTGGAGGACCCTATGGAAGAAATTGAAGAAAGATCTAAAATTTAGTTCTACATACCACCCACAGACTGATGGGCAAACGGAGGCAGTGAACAAGAGTTTGGGTAATCTATTGAGATTCTTTGTAGGAGATAAGCCCAAGGGTTGGGACTTGGTTTTTACATAGATAGAATTTGCATACAATAATTCTATCAATAGAAGTACTAATAAATCCCCATTCCAGATTATGTATGGGAGCAGCCCAAGGAATGCTTCTAAGTTGAGAAAGATGGACATAGGGGAAAATAATAGTGTTGATGCTGAGGACTTTGCAGAGCATCTGAAGAGATTGCATGAAGAAGTGAAGAAGCACATTACTAATATGAATACTCAGTACAAGAAAAGGGCAGACCAGAAGCGACGATTTAAGGAATTTGAAGTGGGAGATGAAGTTATGGTCCATCTGAGAAAAGAAATGTTTCCTACTAAAACCTATAACAAGCTGAAAATGAAGAAGTTTGGACCATAAAAAATCATAGAAAAATAGGATTCAGGAAATGCATATGAAGTGGAATTGCCAAGTGGGCTTAACATATCACCTATTTTTAACATTTCATATTTGGCAGAATACCATGAAGGAGACAATAGTGAGGGATCAGTAGCAGAATTATGGAATATTCCAGAATCTAATCCAGAGACGTAAGAGATAGAAGAGATCTTGTATACCTACATTGGCAAAAGTACTAGGAATAGGCAGTATGTAGAATATCTAGTTAAGTGGAAGGACAGACCTGTTGAAGATTCATCTTGGTTGTCGAAGGCTGACGTTGAACGCCTTGGTTTTCTTCCAAAAATAGAGAAGTGAAGGTGACTTCTCAAGATTACCCTAGGTGTCTGATGTAGGAGCATCCAATGGTGTAAGAGTGATCTTGCATCACCCAAAAAAAATTATAATTGTTTAATTTTGTAAAACTAGTAAAACTAGTTTAACTTGTAGGAGATTTTTGAAGGTCTTAGAGGTCAAATTTGAGGATTTTCAGCTAGACATGAGCCTTGGTGCAAATAGGTAAGGATCGCCCCGCTTGGATTGTTTCATGCCATTTTCAAAAATATGTTGTAATAGTCAATCGGGTCAACGAGCGTGAAGTTACGACCTCGACAAGTTGCCCCCAAATTTCAAATTTAAAATAGATGGTTTTAGGCGGGAAAAGGGGAAAATAGGGTATTTGTTGGAATTTTTGAAATTGTAAAAGGGATTTTTATTTTGGATCCTCATTTCTGGCATGAAAGTAATGAACGGTTGGATTCTATTAGTTTCTCAAAGGAGAAACACTCGTGTATCATTTGTTCGATGTTGCTTGTGTAACGTGATCTCTACCAACAACCCATATAATCTTTCAAAATCCTCAATATCCTTCTATGATGTAACTTTTAAAACATGTAACCAATAATAGACATAGATCAACAACAAAACAAACAATAAGGTGAAACAAAATCCTTTGGGAGTCCTACCATGATCGCTAATATTATAGAAATGAAAACAACACCCTAGCAAATGAAGATAACCAAAACAAGATTAAATTCAACAAAAGAGATGTGTGAGTCATGTTCTCCTTTTACAATAAGATGCCCCAATATGTAGGGATGAGATTACAATAAAGCTTATTTTACATACAATGAAAGGGAGGAAAGATCCTTTTACAAATAAATGGATCTAGGTGCTAATGTATTGGTGCTATAATTAGAATATTTTTTGTGGGCTTGTGTATCCTTTTGGACCATACTAGTTTTAGTAACATTTAACCTATAACCTATGATGATCTGATGTTAGGGTGCTAGTTTTTCTCGGGTTGTGCAATTGCAATAGGGTGCATTTATATAGGTGTAAACATAGTGGCCTACATTTTCTATGTGCAAATATAGTAGGATGTATTTTTGAAGTGCAAATATAGTAGGCTATGTTTGTGGCTCCTCAATGGGAAAACTTGACTAGTTCTTACAAGATCACTCCTCAGGTTCTATAGATTGGACTTTAGATAGGATGGGATCTTCTTGGTATGAATCTAGTAGTGTAACAATATGAAATATCCTCCTCTCCTTGGTGGATGGAATTATGGGGGTTATTGAAGGATTATGGGAGGTGAAGGGTGTGAGGATAGGTGGTAGGTTAGGGTAGTCAAGTGGTGAGGGTAGTTAGATTGGGACACTTCAAGTATCTCACTTAGATAGGAGATGTGGCAAGTAGTGAATTTATGAGGGCTAGAAGATGTGGAAAAGAGAGGGGTAGTGGTAGTTAGGACATGTGGTGAGAGGAGAGGATCCTAGGAGATACTTAGGGGATTTTAGAACTTTATTAAAATGGAATAATAAATCCTAGAAAAACCTTAGGAAATGCTTAGGAGAGTATATGAGCAGTTAGGATTTGGTGTCTATAGATACCCCTCTTTGTACCACATTGTGTAAAAATAATGTGGTGCAAAAACTATAGACATGTGATTTATTTGGTCAAGGAATTGATTTTGTTGTTGAAGTGTAAGGATTGATTGATAAATAAAAATTTTAGTTTTAGATTACCCCCTCAAGTTGCGAATGGGTAGAATATGAAATAAATGATTACCATGAGCCGATTGATCAATGTGGAAGGTGGAGATGATTTTTTGGATGTAAATATTGTAAATCAAGAGCAATGCTAACTACCTCATGTTTGGAGTGGGTATGTGTCTTCAGAATTTTTACCTTTGGTATAATGATAAGAACTTGTGATGTGGTAGATTACATCATAGTTGCATTTTTATATGATTATAATGCATTAATTCTTCTTATTTTTTAGATTCTTAGAAAAAAATAAGAAAAACCTAAAATATCACATGTGTGCACTACAATAATTATGCACTCCAATACATATGTATATCATATAAGTATGAGGAAAACCAATTAGTGAGTTGTATTTCATAACCAACCACTAATTGTCGTATTTAAAGCCATAGTTAGTTTGATAGTCTCTTGGACTTCATCAAAAAGAGGTTGATTACTCTGGGGATTATCTTGGGGCGATCACTAGATTAGATGCCCTTTAAACATAGGGCTAAATAATTAGTGGAGCGAAGTTGTTATTATCTGAGCCTACTTGAGGATGAAGCCAAAGTTTGGGTAGACTAGTAGCAAGACTTAGAAATTACAACCTCTCTTGGGAGGTAATTTTGATCTCTTTAGGATACCCATCATAAATATTCCATCTAGAAAGTCACTTATGTCATTCGCTACTTATTCCTCAAAAGAGGGGTGGGTGTAGACACACTCAACTAGATTCCACTTCACTATTCACCTTTCATAGTTTGTAGGACTAGGTTACATATAACACACACAAAAAAAAAAAACTTCAAAAAAATGGGGGGAAGAAAAAGGGTAAAACTTGGTTTTCTGTGTGATTGTTTGTTTACTTATAACATAAGTTTTTTATTCATCATAGTCACTACAAATATAATTCTCACCTCCATAATATCATACCAAAACTCTATATTATGGTATTGATCCAACATTAAGCTATATCTCAAGCCAAAAATCTAGTTCAAACCACTTCATACATAGAGAATTACACCCAAACCTCCCATGCTTTAGCCACTCTTATGATTAATTCAGGGGGTGTGTCATAAACTATTTTCATGGACCTATTCGCTAGACCTTCCCACCATGAATACTCTTCACCTAAAGAGTGGTAGGCTAGATATGATCCAGACATTATGCAAAGGGCCACACAAACCTCTATTCCAAAGACCCCCCATGTTTATCCACTAATACCCACCAACCCATGTATCATGCACTTGGATATTGATGCCATCAGAGCTTAAACATATTTTTTATATTTTTACCCCTTCTTAACATTCCACCTTGCTCCATTCCTATACTCTAGTAGGAACCCACATATTCACATGCTCAACACACCAACAACCTCACCATTAATCCCCTATTTGAGTCCACATTGATGACCATGAACTAAAACCATCCATATTTCTCTAATAAACATATCTCCATAACATCTACCCATACCATATCTAACTCCAACCCTCTTTATGAAGCACATATCAATGTTGCTTCATAAAATTTGATATCGATTTCCCTTACATTATTACCTACTACTAAGCATGTGTAGCATGTCATACCTCTCTCAATTGTGATAGCATTCACCACATATCATCCATCAATATCCATCAGTGTTGCCACATCACATAACGCTTAATCTTTAGCATCTCATTCAACTATTCCACCTACATCTATAATTGCCATCCTACAAGTATTACAACACTTACAATAGATGATTTTTGGTAGCATTAATCAAGATATCCATCCCATATCACAAACCCAATCATATGTGGTAGACTTCAATCACCTCCCAACATCGACACAAAATGCCTTCTTCATGTAGGATATCTCATGGGCATCATGCCCACACACCCACCATCACCATACCTATACCACAAATTCAAAACACACATGTTGCTACCTCAAAAAAATATACAATTCCTCCATACCATCATCAAAAACTCCTACCTTACCAAGCATCATCATTTCATAATCAATACCAATAGAACATCATGCATCATCAAATTCCAACCAAAATAAATATACTTTCCAATCATAACCTAATTTCATCCACCCAGTTCATTACACATCAAACACATCTAGATCATGCACAAACCAAAAATTCAAGTTTTCTACCACCATTTCATGATATGAAATTTCAATTTTTACAAAATTAGATTGATAGTTTCGCCATGCAAACACCTAGAGTGACATATCAAAGCCTACTTTTTAAAATCTAGTCAATCATCCTATTCATACTTCAGTACCCTCACTACCATATCCTAACACTTTTAAATTACCAAATTATTATAAATTCAAAGGGGAAGATGATTCCTGAGAGCATGTAAGCACATTCATCAATGCATGTTTCAGAATTCAAGATAATGATCCATTGATGCTATGAATATTTCTTTAAATTTTTGGAGGTGATTCTTTAGAGTGGTACAACCATTGTGCCACATCATAGTGTATACACCTTTAAACAATTGGTTGATCAATTTCTAGAGTGTTTTTATTTTAATGTAAATAAAAATCCTACCTTGACCAATATTTTTAACCTATGATAATTTAAGGACAAGTCGATCTATGATTATGGAAATCGTTGGAGGGTAGTTATAAAAAAATTGTCATTCACCCTCCCCATGGTGAAACTCACCTGAATGTTTACAAGGTATTTCTCTAAAAAAATCTCCTTGCTATTATAACTTCAACAATAATGAACATTCAAAGAAGTCCTCATTCAAGATAGACTTATCAAAGAAATGAAAAATTCAAGAGGGAAAAATAAAACTTAAAAAGAAAGAATGGCATGGTGAAAAATTTAGGGGGAACAACCATGGCCAATCCAAACCTGACCAAGTAAATCAAGTGGTCTTGAGTACACCTCAACCTCCAAACCCATAAACTCAATTTAAATATTAGAAACTCCCAACTTAGAAATTGTCACAATAGCAAGTGTACCATGTAGTACCACCTCCATAGCAACTATAAAATCCCACTACCACATCATATAATCAAGTGCATAAATAATACAATAGACCACCCAAAAAATACACTCCACTTCCTCAACCACTCTCCACCATATTCCAAAGGTTGTACTAGGTACAGTTTATTTCCCTACCACAAATCAAACCCAAATATTGAAATAAAACTTATGGTGGGTCTTACAAAGAGTACTAGTATTGTACCTTCCATCGTTAGAAGGGCCATAATATTGATGATTTATACCACTTCAAGAACATTTTACAATATCTCATTGACAAGAAAACTGTTAAGGTCAATAATACTTTAGCACCACTAAACCAAAACCTTTGGATCTATCGAACACCTCTTCCTCAATGCGAGGCAACACAACAAGCAACTAGAACATAAAATTTTATAGTTCCCCCAACCAATTCAATTGCATTAATAATGCTCCACCAAACCAAGGTTTTGCAGGTGTTATTCACATAGTTACCCAAGGTTATAGAGGTACAAATCAATCACAAAAACTGAATAGACCAAATATACCAACACATACTATATCCTCTCCTATTGCAACAATTCCTACTATGCCACCTTAAACCATTCAAGCCAATCCATCCCATCAAATACATGTTCCAAATCCCCCATAAAGACCAACCATCACCTTGAGGAGTCGGTTAACACATAGCTTAAAATTAACCTTTACCAAATTATCAATCTATGAGCTAATACAACAATCCCCTCTACATCATGAGGCATTGATGGAGATTCTTAAATTCATTGATATTTAGACACAATATTCTAATACCTTTGTGAACTTTGTAGGGAATATTAAAAATACATGGAAACCTCGATCACGTTATATGTCTTTGAATGAAAAAATATACCAGTGGAGTTACCTGATACTTTGTTACACATATTAGCTCATATTGATCAAAAGGATTTTAATCAAGTGCTAGTTGACATTAGCTCCTCAATAAATATCATCACATACAGTACATTACAACATATTAACCTATTACATTATCATATCACTTCCTCCATATTCATGTTGCAAGTATTTAATGATGTCATATGCTCTAAATTGGAAATTGTTGTCCTGCCTATGCGAGTGAGGTGCAATTCAATATAACATACTTCTTTGTTACCATTGTATTAGTGACATGATATGTGTCGCATCAATGTTACATCAGTGCCTTAAATATATACATGAGGCCCAAGTTCATTATATACCAATGGATGAGGAACCATTTAAATATTGTAACCTAGTTTCAAATCCATATGAGCCACCTCTACCATCCACCCATATATCAATCACTCTAGTCATCATCCCATCAACTTCATGCCAAAACACCTCTCCCAAAATACCCATATAGGAGGTCCTTCCCAATTCTAATCATCCTTCCACATCTCAAATCATCAATCTAGACCATGCATCTTCCTTAACATCCTATCACATTCCTCTCACACCTCATTATTTATCACATCCTTTTCATATTAATTGGATTATGTCCCATAATACCATCCAAATAATCCAATTTCCACTCATCCAACCTTCACACAAGGGATACTAGCCCCCACTTATCAAATCCAACTACCTAACCAGTCATTGACATCCATAATCATTCATCACCCCACATCATACACCACTCAAATTCTACCTACATCCATTATCCCCCAATCTCATCCATATACTACACCTATCCACCTCAAATTCCATGGCCATAGTTCCTTCATTCACACCATTAGCTTAAATCACTAGATAGGCTATCATTGTTCCTCCTAAACTCTCTACTTCACCTAATCCTTCACATCCGTCCCAAACTATCATTCTCTCTAGTCAATCGGACCCACATCTACCACCAAATACCTCGCAAATATATCTTCTATCCATAACACACCCTTATGATATACACCATCTGATCCACAAGCTACTCTAGATATATCCACCTCTACTTTTGATACATCCAATCTTGGCATTGGTGAGTAAAGCATACAAAATATCATAGTTACCCCATCTATTATTAATACTATCAAGGATTATTGTTGCCCATGTGACTTGCTTTAAATAATTAGTGTGGTCTACAATATGGGTTCTTTGCCAAACTAAATTAATTTTTTGTATGAGGGAGTAGATTCCTCATCCAACCTAGCTCCTTCTACCAAACCTCAACCATATTTTTGTGCCAATATTGATTATTTATCCAATTCCTCCTTCACCACATGCTACTTTCAATTTGTTAACTGGTAATGATATGGTCTAGGGTGATACTATTAGGGCATTAGCAATATTTTTTAACCTTACTATCAAGAGGTACATAACCATTCTAGCCTAGGATACAAACAACAATCCTCCACAACTCCCTTCAAGGAAGAATTTGAATAAATCACAATGAATTCCAAAGAGGATAATGAATATAGTGAGGATAGTGAAGGTGAATTCATAGATCCTAAATTCATGCCTCTATCGCATGAGGCTTTTCTTAAAAAATTTCAAAAAATCTCCATGATTGACACCATTTCCAATGATGACACCAAGGAGAATTTTGATGAGGCATTTTAACTTTTTATTACCTCTAAAATATCTAAATAAGAGTCTACCCCTATAATTCCCATTACTAATATGGATGAGTTCTACTTCCATATTTTTTCCATCCTGTAACCCATCTATTATCAGCTCCTTCCACTCGAGCAACCCGATGCACTCGTCGATCCACAACATCCACCTTGGCCACCTATGTAATATAATAATATCATTATAAATTAGCTATTTAATTTTGAGCATGAACAAGGGAATCTAACCTCCACACCACAACTACCACATTACCACCAAGTTAACATGATATCTGTTGAATTTGTTGTACCCATCCATAGTCCATACAATCTAGAAAAAAAATTCAATTGACATTAGCCTTATCAATGTGGATTGGATTTCATTCCCTCCATCCATTTCTATTTTTTTTTGATGAATTGATAAAATATTCTAACACTTACATCTCTTTGCCTTCCTCACATTATCCTTCCTTTGTTTACCACATCCAAGTGGAAGAATCCATGCCCAAGATACCTGATAATGTTGTTAATTATCTTCACCTAATTCCTAATCTCCACTAGCTATAGGAGGGTTCCCACATGCTCATCAAGGAAACTATCAATGTGAATCTGAGCACAAACCTAGGCAACCCATAAATTTTTAAACTTGGAAAAGGTCTATATGTAGAAAAGCAAGAGTAGTTTTCAACACTTTTAAAATAATATAAAGATACTTTTTCCTAGTCCTATAAATATATGCTTAGCCTTGATCCCAACATTGTGATCCAAAATCTCACCTTGATCCCTAACACAAAACTGGTCAAACAAAAGTTATGAAAACATCATCCTACCATTGCTCTCATGGTTAAAGAAGAACTACAAAAACTATTATATGTGGGCTTTATTCAACCCATAGACTACCCTTAGTGGATTTCCAATATGGTACCCATTTGCAAACCTAACGGTGGGATTTACATATGCATATATTTTCAAGATTTAAATAAAGCATATCCTATGGATGTTTTTTCACTACAAAACATCAACACTCTCATAGACTCTACTACTGGCCACAAAATGCTCTCCTTAATGTATAATTTTTTAGGATACAATAAAATTCGAGTTAATCCTGATGACCAACATAAAACATCATTTAAAACACCTTGGGGGACTTTTTGTTACAAAATGATTCCATTATTCCTTAAAAATGTAAGAGCTATATACTGACATACCATGACATATTTTTCATGATTACATGTATAATATCATTCAAGACTATGTGGATGATTTTCTATAAAAATCTAAAACACGTCATGACCACATTGATGTCTTTGATTGACTTCTCGAACACAAGATGAGATTCAAACCTAAAAAATGTGTCTTTGGATTTACATATGGTAAAATTATAGGGTTCATTATCTACAAATTTGGCATTGAAGTGGACCCTAACAAGGTCAAATCTATTATTGAAATACCACCTTGAAATAACCTTAAAGAGTTGCATAGCTTAGAAGGGAATATTCAAGCAATTCATTATTTCATCGCACAACTCTCTAACAAATGCAAGTCATTTAATCACCTACTAAAAAAGGGGATAACTTTCTCATGGACCAAGAAATATTCAGAGGCTTTTAATGATATCAAGCAATATTTAGCCTCTCTACTAGTTCTAACTCTATCTCACCCTAGTGACTCGTTCCATCTATATATTTCAACCATGAATATTTCTTAGGGATAATTCTTGCACAAAATAATGAAAATGATCAAGAGTAGACAATTTGCTACATTAGTCGAATGCTTATGAGCTATGAAACAAGATATGCATATGTGGAAATGTTATATCTAGTAGTGGTTTTTATCAGTAAGAAACTCAAATATTTTATGCTAAATCACACCACTTATGTTATGTGGAAAATTGCTGTACCTAACCATGCCTAACTGTTAGTGACCATATATTAGGTTTCTTTCTTATAAATATAACCAAAGATTGTCAGAAAATTTGTCAGCCCAGAAGTCCCACCGAGAACAAAGTGAAGCAAAAAAGTACATGAAGAAGATGTCCTTGAAGGTAACTATAGCACTTCTATCTAAGAAGATCCTAAAACAAATACATAGAATTAACTTGTTGTAACTATGACCCAAAAGGTTCATTGTCATCCACTAGGGTACTATAAAGTGACTAAAGTAAATTGATTAAGGTATAAAGCCACCAAATTTATGGTTCTTGGATAAATTGTTCAAGCAATGAATGTTGGATCCTACTGTCAAAATATAGGATCTTGTAAATATGGCCATCTATCCAAGATGCTGGAATACTGGTACCTAATTGGAACATCGAGATGATAATGAATCCTTGCTCATTGGTCGAAGGATAAAAAAAGCAAAATGAAAGAAATGTCTACATTAGGAGCTAACTGATAGATTTACACCCAAGCTAGAACCCATAAGAAGGCCAAAGATCAGGTATGCTGGATGGAGCAAAGCAAGCCAAAAATCATGAGCCCTAGAGCAATTGTAATGATCAAATCCCATTGATATGTCTACCCTGATGTAATAGAATATAAGGAATATGAAAATAGCCAAGTATAGGGATTATTAGAACTATTAGACCTGGTAGAAACTAGGTTACATCCCAAATTATTGACCTCTATTAAGATAATAAAATATTGAGCCCAAAGAATCCTAGAATAATTAGGCTATACTAGAGCCCAAAAACATGATAAATATCTAGTTAGGAAATATGGCTAGTCCAATGGCAGCTAGAACTATTGAATCTGATCAGAACTTAGCAACACCTAAAATGTTTGATCAAGAGAATGGCCAAATTACTAGAATACCAAAAAATTTCCATCCAATGGAAGCCTAGCAAGGTCCCAATATTTTAGTTTGGAGCCCAAAGGCTAGTATTTGGAGTATGATTCTTAAAACATGTTGGAAGACTCTGGCCCTGTGGGAAATCGATCAACACTTGGGAGACTAGCACACACAAAAGTAGAAGATAAACCTAGTACAAGAGATACCAATATATTTGCATCCTATCCAGGCCATCAATATTTTAAGGATCCAACACAAGAAGTATAGGGTTTGGTTAGGAGATAAAATCATTGGGAAATTAGTATGTGGTTGCAATATATGGAATGAGAAGCAAGTGTATCACAGTGTGCAAATGAACCAATAATCATTATCCAACAAGAAAACATCCGTATCTTATTTAAAATCCGTTGGGTGTGATTTTGTGTTAGAATATCATAATAAATAGGGTTATCATGTGGATGACAGGATGGTTGAGCAGAAGAGAAATCAATGGATCAAGTACACCTAGCGAGTGGGGCATGACTAAAGATGGTACAAGTGTAGTCCATGTTGATCAACCACATCTAGGAAGTTGGAGTAACCATATATTTGAAGTTGTCCAACAGGCTCGTAGACTCCCTAATAATAATAGTAGTCCACTTCTAAAGCAATTATATTTTTGACTACTAAGGGATTGTAAGATGTCTATAAATACAAGAATGTAAATGTAACAAAAACTACATCTAGTATAAATGGAATATTGTATAGTCTTTGGATTGATTCTTTTGTGAAGTATGTATGTGTGTATGCATGTCCTCTTATTTCTAATTTTAGCATGTTAGATATTTACGATAATAATTTTGAATTCTGCATTCCACTGTCCTCATTTACTTGTCTAGAATTTGGGGTTTTCTAAATACATTGTGGGTTATAATTGTATGTGTTGAGAGGGCTAAATATTTATAATTTAAGCATCTTAAATATTTGTGGTGATAATTCTGAATCTTGCATTTCCACCACATTCATTTACTTATATGGAATTCATAGTTTGATCAACATGCAATAGATTAGAATTGAATACTCTCTGATTGTTTGTGCAACTAAATGGTCTATTAGGTAGTTGGTTGTGAGTTGTAGGGTCCTTGTTATTACATGTGTATTGATTTTTATTAATCTGTACCACTTTAAGTTTGGCTAGTTTAGTTTATTTCTTTCAACACCCTTTTCTTCCCACTTTTAGGAATAGTTACCTAGGACTAGAAGAAACTGACCTCCTTCAGATATTGACTGTTGCAACTTACATAAATTTCTAGGTATTTCAATGTTGGTCAAGGTATGTGGGTGCACAAAAATTTCCATTAGATAGATTATTTGAGCATCAATATCAGCTTGCGGTCCTTGACAAAAGATAAATAAATATCTTGGAGCATCTATGTGTATACCAAGACCATATCAGGTATGCTTATAATGCAAAATTTCATCCACATGAATTCCATATAGGAGACATCATCCTTAAAGAGAATCAGAAAAATGCCAATCTCTTGCACCACCTTATAGAAAAATCATGGCTATTTGTCTTGGTCCATTCATTGTTAAACAAAATTTGGGACTTTAAACATACAATATTGCTACCCTTGAGGGAATAGAAGAGCCTGAATGATTAAACATCATTCACTTGAGAGAATTCTCCACTTGATGTAAAATATGTATATATAAATGGAAATAATAATAATAATAATAATAATAATAATAATAATAATAATAATAAATAATAATAATAAAACAAAGATAAATAAATAACTTATCCTACAAACAAATACCTAAAATATAAGAAGGTTGCACATGCACTTACCTCTCCTACACACCCTCCTACTCCAACCATGATACCAACTCCTACCATCACAATGAAATTGCCCACTCTTTATCTCTCACGAGCACAAATAAGCAAATGAAAAAAACATTAATTAAAAAATAAGCCTCTTGCCTATTTATAACTGAAAAATGTGCCTTCTTAGGTGCACCCAAATGCAAATTGTATTTATAGGGTACACCCAAATGTAGGTTGCATTTGATGTGCACTCCCAAATGTAGGTTACATTTACAAAATGGCATACATAGGTTACATTTAGACTCCAATCATAAAGCCATAAAATCCCTAGATCAACTCATAATTGCTATATTTAACTTCATTTCACCTTGTTAAAAGTTAGATCAATTTAATACCCCAATTTTTGATGTTGAATGTGCCCAAGAAAATTATCCCAAGTTCATCATCAAACCCTTTTTACTATGTCGTAAAAGTGAAACCTTAACTTGAAAAACATTACGGTGACTATGATCAAGGTGGAAAACCTGACCTTCACCTTTGAACAATTCTCGTATCACATACATGCCCTCATTGATGGGACCATCTACCACATCACAATTTCTCATCATTATACCAAAGGAAAATTGTTGAAGATACATGCCTACTCCAGACTTGGGGTAGTTAACATTGATGTTGATTTGTGATATTTGCATCCAAAAACCCTCCTCTACACCATTCACATTTATCAATTGGCTCATGTATCTTAACTATTTCATATTCCACCCATTCATCACTTGAGGGGATAAGCTAAAACCAAAATATTCATTGGTCATTCAATCCCGATGCTAAGATAATAAAATTAACTCCTCTACCTAATAAAACTAGGTGTCTCTTATTTTTTGCACCTCAATGTGTTTTACACAATGTGGTACAAAAAGGGGTATTTGTTGACATCAAATCCTAACCACTTGAATACTCCCCTATACATTTACTAATGTTTTCCTAGGATTTATTATTCAATTTTAATAAATTGCTAAAATCCCCTAAATATCTCCTAGGATCCTCTTCTCTTGCTATGTGCTCTAACTACCACTACCCCTCCCCTTTCCACATATCCTATCCTTAATTAATACCCCGCTTGCCACATATCCCACCTAAGTGACACACCTCAAGTTACCACTCTAACTAACCTTACCACGTGGCCTCCGTAAACATTATTTTCAAAATGTCTTCTTCTTTGAGCTATATATAATGTATTCCAGATCAAAGATCCATCTTCGAGAAAATTTTAGCCCCATGTAACTCACTAACTCATTAGTCACTAGAATAGAAACTTTATCCTTGATGATGATTGTATCAAGTTAAAAAAAATCTATACATAGATATGATGACCCATCATATTTTCACACTAATAGCACTGGTGAAGAGTAGGGATTGGCATTGGGTCAAATTACCCCTATTTTTAATAACACTTGGAAAAATTTCTCAATTTTTAATTTCTACACATATGCATATTTAGATGATCAAATATTATGTCACAAGCTTCCTCGTACAAGTTGTATTGCATGATCATTGTATTGTCATAGAGGTATCCCTTTGGGTTTTTAGAAGATAGAATCATGTTTAATCAAAAGCTTGTGGAAGTTACTATTTTTATTTAAGATCTTTAGTATTCTATGATTGGATTGCAAAAACTATACCACTACCCCATATGAGAATTTTTTAAAGATATTATAAATTCTATTTAAGATAAGGATTTGAATGGATTTTGTAGGTGAGCCATAATTAATGTAGTGATTCCCATTTTCAATGAATTGCATCCACAATTCAATAAAATTCCATGCTACTATTTCCAAAGTATAGAACCAGTATGCCCCTAAAATAACATCACATCCCTTTAGCCTTTTAGGGAAGAGTGAACATATTATTTTAGAGCTCATATTTCATAACCTTTACCTTTACATTTTGATATTTCCCTTCACAATGTAATGATCCTCCATTGGTCACCATGAATTTGAAAGAATTACAAGAATATGTGTAATAGTTTTCTTCCTTAGCTACTCGTGGATCAATAAATTTATATCTATTACTAGAATAAATAAGGGTTACAATTGTTTATCTTTTAAAATATCCTACTAGCTTCATAGTATAAGGGGTAAAGATTCTTGCTAGTGCATGACCTAAAATTTCTTGTTGAGGTTCTTTTTATGCTTCACTCTCATCCTTATGTTCTTATTCCTAATATTCCTCTTCTTATTTGGCAACTTCAATTTCCATAGAATCATCCATATCCATCGAATATAATTTTTGTTGTATACATTTATGCCCTAGAGAATATATCTTAGCACAATTATAGAATTCATTTTATGCTCTAGGAACTTCCATTTCCTCCTAGTCAATTGATTAATTGTTAGAGATTTTTTCCATGATATGTGACCTTGGATAGAATTAGGTTTATGACATATGAAAATTTATATGGACACCTTTGAGTAGTAAATTTCTCCTCTACTAATCTAGCCAGCACAATTGATTGCATTATGGATTGAGGTTTAAATTTTTTTACCTTGACATTGATATCATCACTCAACCCACTAATAAAACAACTTTAAAACAATACTTCACGCAAACTCCTTGTTTGGTTAGCCAACTTCTTAAGCTATGTCTAGTATTTAAAATAATGGAGGTCTACTTTAATTTTCTATATATTTATAAAGTGCTCATACTCACTAGGGTCAAAATGAGTGAGTAGTTATTATTTAAATTATTCCCAAGAAAGGTTGGAAGTTATATGTTGTACCAATTGATACCATTGATTATTATTGCCATATGTTTTATAGCTTTGAAGGATCCAACATCTCTTTTTTTGTTCATGTTTATTGTAGACACCAAATCCTAACCACTCACATACTCCCTTGAACATTTCCTAAGGTTTTTCTAGGATTTAATATTCCATTTTAATAAATTGCTAAAATTTCTAAATATCTTCTAGGATCCTCTCCTCTTGCCATGTGTCTTAACTAATAATATCCATCCTCTTACTACATCTCCTATCCTTCACCAATACCCTACTTTTCACCTCTCCTCTCTAGGTGAGACACCTCAAGCATCCTACTCTAACTACCTTCACCACTTGGCTACTCGAGCCTTCCACCTATTCTCACACCCCTGACCTCCCATAGTCATGTTAGAGTATATTACATCAATTTTTTCATGTAAATGTACCACCTTTGGTACATAACTAGAGTAGGATATTACTTTAGGGGATAGTTAACTAGTTACTTCAAGTAATATAATAAATGTGCAAGTATCCATGTGCAAGTTGTCAATGTACAAGGCATTCCATTGTACAACTAGGTAGAGTGTTGACTAAGAAATTCATATTTCTATATAAAGGGCCTCATAGTGAATGATCATATATTATTATAGGTGGTAGTAGGTATACTATATGGATCACCATATATATTTATGATGGGGTACAATGTAGTTATTTAGTATCAGTTTTGGAGTATTTATTTCTTCCATATTGGATTGTATCATTTTCATCACTTTCCATTACTATCATATTTAGCATATTATATTTCTACATATTTTATATCCTATGATTGTATTCTCCCTTGGCATACACCATCAAAAGATAATAGTGGTATCATATTCATGGTAGGTCAATAGGAATAGGAAGAGTCATAAGAGATATCCATTACCAGTATAGGTCTAAACTCTATTTTATCTTTGCAAATTAGACTTGCCATTGTGCGTCATTGCATGCAAATACTACTACAAAACAATGATGAATAGGAAAGTCACAAGAGAGATAGAGAGGAGAAGTAAATATCAGTTCTTGAATTTTTAAGATTACATTTGGCTAGAGTCTTTCCACAGATTTATAGAAAACTTGTGAAGACAGATTTATAGAAAACTTGTGAAGACTAGGAGTCAGTATACATTCTACTAGATTGACAAATCAACTAGTGAAAATTCATTATTAACAAGATTTAGAATCATATTACTAATATCTTATTGTAGAAAAATAAAACTGAATGAAATCATATTTTAAAATTGCACATTTTAGAAGAGAAGGCCACATAATATTCATTGCAAAAGAAAAGTCCATAGAAGCTGTAGATTAAAAATACACGCCAAACAAAAATAAATAAAATCACAATGACAGAGTACATAATAGTTGCACAAAACAAACGATTTCTATTAATCGATGGAGTTTAAAAACTCCTTTTTGAATACAACTGGGCCTGTAACCCTTTATTTGTGATACACAGTTACAAGTTATGCTAGGGTTCTCCGAAACCCTAGCTGGCACAAATGGTGGCGCTTCCGAAGAATGTATCTTCAATCCCAACAGAGTGAGTGGGCTTTGTTGTATCCCTTGCTTGGACCACTCCAGCTTAATCACCGCCATCAATAAACCGGATCTCGTTATCAAAAACCCGCACACATTAACACTATCAAGGAGTTAGAAATTAATAAGAGGGCTCCACCGCGTGAGCCCTCGAAAACAATCTAAAACCCTAGAAAAATGGAATGCAGGAATTCAATAACAGATCAATAAAATAAAATAAGGTTACTTGCTTTAAACTAATTTATACCTGTTCTCTGTTAACGCAGCTAGACCAGGCGACACCTGGAAGTAATGTTGTTGTCATAATAGGCTGCAGAAGGCGCCCTGGTGCACTCGTTGAACGCCCGCGTGCTTCTGGATTAAGGTTTTCGTACGCCGGTCTGAGTCTGTGGCTGTAGGTAAACGCCCGCGGGCACTTGTTAAACGCCCGTGGGCACTTGGTAAATGCCCGTGGGCACTTGGTGAAGGGGTAAACGCCCGCGGGCACTTGCGATAGGAATGGGAGATTCTGCAGAATGCTGCAGAAGGAATGGCGATGAAAGCGGCGATGAAAGCGGCGATGGATGCGGCGAAAGGGTAGCAGAAGAGAGGAGATAGCAGTAGAAGAATTAGAATCAGAGATAGAAGATAGAAGATAGCAAAAGACATAGGGTTTGAGCCATCAAAGTGACTCAATTTATAATCTACTCTTAGGGCACACTTTAGGGTTTTAACGACACTTTGAACGTGTGGCTAAGATTAAAGTGGATCTAAGGGTAGAGAATAAATCTTGGTTGTGAAATGGATTAAGATGGATGGACTGATGAGATTAAATGAAGGATGGACGGCTCAGATTAAATCACTTAAACTATTATTTAAATATATAAATTAAAATATTAAAAAAAAAAATATATAAATATTAATTTAAATAAATTTGGGGATGAAAAATGGCGGGAAAGGTGAAATTGGGCCAAATAATGGCGGGAAAGTGTGGATTTGGGCCAAATAATGGCGGGAAGGTGGATGACCGACACGTGGTTGATAGGAAGGTATAGATGACTTGCAAGTGGCTGGATTTTGGTGTCTACAGATGCTCCTTTTGAGCTGCTTTGTGTGAAGACACAATGCAAGACAAAAACTTAGGACACCCGAAAAGTCGGATCAGACGCAACTCTCTCTCAAGACTAAAGCACAACTTTGAAGACCAAAGAATAAAAGAATATTTAAAATTTATCAGCTTACCCCCTCAATTGGCGAGCGAGAATGGTTCTCACGAGCCAATTGGAAGAAATTTGGAAGAAAATGAACCGTTTTTGCCCCAACGGTGAAAAAGGGGTTGGTGTATGAACCATCTGTTTATGTCCCAACATAAAAGGGGTTGGTGTACAAACCATAAAATAATATGATTGAAGACGATATGAGTGATGTGAAAGATGAACCGTTTTCTGCCCCAACGGTTAGAAAGGGATTTTTGCCAAATTTTAAATTCCATGATCATGTAAGATGAATTCTACTATTAGGAAAGTTAAAAATTGATAACGGATGCCCCAACTCCCGTGGGTGAATCCATACTCGTTGATGAAATTGCCTTGTTGGCGCCATTGATATGCAGAGATGCAATATGAAAGAGTCCGGAACTTCGGAGATGCTCCTAGTGACTCGTATGGATAATTCCTCGGTCGGAACCAATCAACCTAGGTAGCCTTAATCTCTAGCAAGACTCAAAATAATGATGATATTGAAGATTGTCCACGTTTAAGGCCCCATGAACTAGGCCATCAATGACAACTGTTGAGCAAATTAATCTTGGTATGAGGTCACTTGAAAAGTAGGATACCCAAAATTGATTTCCAATTTTCAAACAGTGAAATAATTGATGATGATAAATGGTAAGTGTCCTTATGGTGGTTTAATCCTCTTACCGAATTGCATGGATGCAAATCGCCGCAATCGCCAAGGTGATAGAATATACCACTAGATACGAGGTTTACTTTAATTTAATTTGGCAAAAATATGCATGATGAAAGAAGAATGAATGAAATTGACGATAGATCGAAGAATTGATGAATGTTGTTAATTTTGTGAAGGTTTTGAATGTTTTTAACCCAATTTGTAAATCAATGATGAATGATGCGCTTTTTGAGCAAAATGACAAAATTTGTTTCCAAAACTGTTGTAACCTTCACAAAATGTTTTATTATGATAAGAAGAATGGATGGATGCAATTTGATGAAATTTGGAGGAGGTAAGCTTCAATTTTGTAAGTTTTGTTCTTTTATTCAATACTGACACCAAACGCCGGTATGCATTTGGAGGTGGCAGAAATGCCCGCCGGTGTTTGAATGCATCATGAAATGCCCCACTGTGTCTGAATGCACCATGAAATGCCCCACTACATTTCAGGGTACCAAAACCAGCTATTTAAATAGTTTCAACGAGAATTTCGCTCATTTGTGCGTTCGAGCTTGAGAGAAGTGCGTCTGAGGGAGTGGAATGAAGTGAAGTGAAGTGAAAGGTTGTGTGGGAGAGTGAAGCACGCGGGAGCTATGGCGGAGATGGGAGCGGACGCGCCAATGCAGCCAACTGAGGTATTTGTTTATTTAAGCAAGTACTTTTATTTGTTTTTTTTTTTTTTGTTTTTTTTTTTTTTTGAAAAAAATTTGTAACCAATTTTTGTTTTGTTGTTTTGCAGCTTAGGGTGTTAGAGGCACGACACCGATTCTCCCCTATCATTCCGGGGATGAGGAGGTCATTGTCCCAGGAAGACTGGGAGATATTGGAGGCAGTAGGGCTAGCGGAGGCAGCCCGATTGGAGGTAGTTCGGGCAGATGAGGGGTACCTCTCGGCTTTGGCCGAGAGGTGGGATCCAGATCGGGGACGTTCCAGCTCCCGACTGGAGAGATGACGGTGACGCTTGAGGATGTATACCGCATCCTCAAGGTGCCCGTGGAGGGGCGCGGGTGGAGGTTGGATGAGATAGGGCCACGGAGATGGCCAAGTTGTTTGGGGATGACTGGAGGGAGATCCGGACGGAGAGCGGGGGGATTCCTTACTTGGCCATGTATACGGCCAAGGAGTTGGTAGCGGTGGAGGCTCTGATGATGTTCGTATTGGCCAACATTGTGGCCCCGAACAGCATCGGGTGCAGGTTTCCATGGAACCCGATGGGTGTAGTGAGCGAGATGCTCACTAATAGGGTAGTGTATGCCTGGGCGCCCGCTTTATTGGCGCAAGTGTACCGGGAGTTGTATGAGGTTCGAAGACGGGGCCGGAAGGGCCTAGGCTGCAGTTTGGTTCTCCATGTCGGGCGGGAGCACTTCGAGTGGCCCGACCGGAGGGGTTGCCATGTGCTTACCGGGACATGAGCCAGGCTTATGGTAGGAGATGGCTAGTGGCGGAGGAGAGACAAGAGCCGCCCCGTGAGATCGGGGCAATGGTATAGGAGTTTATGGGCGGACTTGACAGATGCCCAAGTCATTTGGAGGCCCTGGCGGGAGGCGAGGTGGATCGGTGATGGAGAGCATCTGAGATGGGTGCGACAGGCTAGATGGGTAGTGGGTCGGGGCCACAGCGAGGCGGAGTACATACAGATGTCTCGAGTGCTCCGCCAGGTCGGATTGAGACAGGATGTCCCCGGTGAGCCAGTGCGCTATCGGAGGCACAGATCAGAGGGGGATTTGCCGTGTGCCGAGCCATGGAGGGAGGCGATAGAGGACGATGAGGACATGGAGATCCTCGACGTGGACGACGTCGGGGTAACAACGAGTATGCAGCATGGATGGCCGCAGAGCCGAGGTGGGAGCCACCATTGGTGGCTGTTGGAGCTGGAGAGGACGAGGGAACCGCAGAGGTTCCCAAGCGTAGGGAGGGTCCCCGCCTTCGATCTGATAGTCGAAGGCGAAAGGGGAAGATGGTGCGGTAGGCATCGGGGAGCGGAGATGACGAGGAGGATGATGGCGAGGGCCTAGGAGAGGCCGTAGGAGAGACTAGGGAGGTACCCCCTAGCGGGCACGAGGATGATCTGGCGCAGCTGCAGCAGCAGATAGCAGAGCGCGATGCTATGCTAGCTGTCCGGGATGAGAGGATAGCTCGGCTGGAGCAACAAGTTGCAGAGCGGGATGCCCTGATAGCTATTCAGGAGGAGAGGATGGCCCAGATGTAAGCGGACTTGGATGGAGCGACTAGGGTGCCCCAGGATGACAGGGTGACGAGACTCCAAGCAGAGCTAGCGGAGCGAGAGCGACGACACGGGATAGACATATCTAGACTTAGGTCTAGGACTCGTTATATTGAGGCTCTGGAGGACACATTGTTTAGGCATCACATTGTGTTGCCTGATCCTCCATCCTCCTCTGTCTCTAGGCGTAGTGAGTCTAGGCACACCACTAGGTCTAGGGCTCCTACTAGGTCACAGGGATCCTCTTTTGATGGTTAGCTTAGTGCTTAGATGCACTCTTTATGAGCCTTGGTGCTCTATTGTATATTGTAGCCTTTTGGCATTCACTGTACGTTTTGATCTTTATACATATATATATACATGGCTTTTATTTATTTAGTGTTTTACTTTCTTTTGTGTGAATGCCTATGTTTTTGTGATGCATGTTTTTATATGTTTTAATACATATGTGATGGAATGGAATGCAAAGTTATAGATGATTAATGCGAGACTAAGTAAATGAAATATGCACTAAGAAGCACTCATACTTTTAGATAGTTAGATTTAGCCAACTGTTATCATAATTGTTTAATCAGGGGCACCGAACTTGGTAGCTTGTGAATGAATGACGTATGGAATGACATGAATATGGAAGAAGATATGGAGGTTGATATGGAAGAAAATATGGAGGAAGACTATTTTACAAAGACTCAAACATGCTAGTGGTATCAAACAAACTTACTAATACTGCCTAATTCAACTAGGACCAAATGTGTGTGCATGTGAGTTCATTAACCAAATCCGAAGCATGGTAGTGACTCTAGGCAATCAAAAACCTGTGTGTGTGCAAGTGTGTTCATTAACCTCATCTTGCATAAATTAGGTAACCCTCGTTATGGAGAAGACCCCAAAGCTAGTTTGTCCGTATGAGCATTCGGAGGTCTCTCTTTGAGGAGAGACATGTCGCCACGCAATGAGTATACTCCACTCGCCACCAAGCGTCTATAGCCCCGATGAAGGTTAACTCCATAGTCCATGTTGTTTTTGACCTTTGTAAGCCTTGGGGATGACTACCTATCCGTCTGATCGGACAAGTAGTACGATCCTTACAACTTATTTGGGATCAGTGGTGTGTGAAAAATGTTCATTTCCTTAGAGCTTTGGGGAATCGGATTCTCAACCGAAGTATGATGAGAATTTTACCCTATCCTTACTACTCCGTTTATATTTATATTTTGTGATTGCTTGTGATAGTGGTAAGAACCACTGTTTTATGGACTATGTTTGCATGATAGGACAAACGAGGATTACCCTTTTCACTTCAAGGCACAACCCAAGGATGGTGTTATCTCTCTTTGACACAAGATGTTTTTAAGATGTGAAAATGTGATAGGTTCAAGACCGCTTTTGAAATCATTTCCCAATACTCAAGATTTTATTTAGTGTAATTTGTGATATGGCCCTAGAGAACTTTGACATGCATTTCAAAGTTTGCTTAAAACACTAGAAATGGCTGAGTGACTGAAAACATTTTGGCAATGTAAATATGTGCAAATGGAAAATGGATGTACGAATGACAATTCGGTTTGATGGATTTTATGAAGGTGCCCCCGATTAAGGCAACATGACTTTTGCTTGACCAAATTTTATATCCAAAAGATAGAATGGTCTCTAACATGATATGCAACTATGGCTGAAAATGAAATGTTATGGTTTTCAATGAGATGTATGCACATGAAATGCAATGTTTTTGAATGAGATGTATGCAACTAACAATGAAATGCAAATTCTTTTTATTTTATTTGTTTTTTTTTTTTTTTTACAAGCCATGTATATATGTACATATAAAATTCAAACTATGCGTAGAATGCCCTCAAGTGTATAATATTAAGTGGTTCGGGTTCTTCCTCTCCCTCTAAACTGGCAAGTCTATAAGTTCCATTACCCACTCTTTCAATGGACCATATATGGACCTAACCAATTAGCCACGAATTTATCTCGAAGATGCGGCAATGCATTGGTGTTTTGTTGATTCTCTTTAAGGACAAGATCCCCTACTTGAAATTCTCTTAGATGAACTTTGGCATTGTAAGCACGTTTCAATCGGTCTTGATAAACTCGCAAATGCTCTAAAGCATTGATTCATTTTTCATCTATGAGTGTGAGTTGATCAAGACGTGCTTGTCTAGCAATATCATCATCGATAAATTCCTGCAAAGAAATTCGCAAGGAAGGGATCTCGAGCTCAAGAGGCATGATTGCTTCAGCTCCATAGACCAAAGAAAATGGCGTTGCCCCAATGGGAGTTCTCGATGCTTGTTCTGTAAGCCCATAATGCCAAGGGGATTTGTGTATGCCAATCTTTATGATTTTCTTTAACAAGTTTCTTAAGAATAGCAATTATGGTCTTATTGGAAGCTTCAGCTTGTCCATTGGCTTGTGGGTAGTAAGGAGTTGAGAAACTATGTTGGATATTATACTTTTCGCAAAGAGCTCGAACATCCTTATTCTTAAAAGACTTGCCGTTATCATAAATGATTTTAGAGGGAATACCAAAACGACAAATGATATGGTGAAGTATAAACTCCACAATTCTAGGACCTGTCATACTGGTTAGAGGAATAGCTTCAACCCACTTTGTGAAGTATTCAGTGGCTGTAATGATGAAAGTATGTTGTCCTGAAGAGGCAGTGAAATCTTGCCAATTAAATCGAGACCCCATTGTGAGAAGGGCCAAAGGCTTTGGATGGTCTGTAAAGCTTGTGATGGTATATGGATTAAATTAGCGTGTTCTTGACACTTTTTACATTGTTTAACATATTTGCAACAATCTTGTTCCATAGTGGGCCAATAATACCCCATACGTAAAATACGCTTCGCAATGGCCATTCCACTAAAATGACCACCACAAGTACCATCATGGGCTTCAGCAATAGCTCTATGTGTTTCACCTGCTTCTAGACAATGGAGGAGTACTCCATCATATCCACGTTTATACAACACATCCCCCAAAAGAACAAAACGAGCTGCCTTTTGCTTAAAACAACGACGGGCGCTCGAGACAAATCGGTGGAAGTGTTCCAAACTTGAGGAAGGCTACTATCTCACTAGACCAAGGCTCATATGGATCCGAATGGATAAAGCAAACATCTTTTTCATCTTTAGACTCAACGACGGACAATTGCAGACTTAGAGATTGTGGAAATGATTAGGGGTCGTACCTCTCCAAGGGAGTCCTTTGGAATCAATGATCCAAGAGAGGCCATGGCATCCGCAAATCTATTAGTCGAACGAGGCAAACTAGTGATCTCATACCAATCAAACTTAGAGAGCAACTTCATTGCTACATCATGATAAAGCTTAATGGTAGGTTCTTTGGCTTGGTATTCTCCTTGTAATTTGTTTAACCACGAGTTGAGAATCCCCAAATATCCGAATACGCTTAATACTCATAGCTATGGCTGATTGAAGACCTAAAATTAAGGCTTCATACTCGCTGTATTATTGGTGCATTGGAAGTCTAGTTTGAATGATAAAGGGATGGGAATCCCTTGAGGTGTATGAAACACAACTCCAACGCCCTTGACCTTTCGCGCACTTAGAGCCATCAAAGAATAGCGTGATGTCAACATCTTCCTCCGGAATGATGTCCTCTTCTTGTTCAGTGATAGCAAATACCGAATCATCTGGGAGCTCAATAATCAAAGGATGATCACTAGGTAGCGGAGCTTCCGCAAGTTGATCGGCTATAACTTGACCTTTAACGGATTTTTGGCTAATGAATTCAAGATCGAATTCGGTAAGCAACATTATCCATTTAGCGGTACGAGTGTTATTATAAGTGCGAGACATCATATAACGCAGAGGGTTTTCTCTAGCTATGACATATGTTGTATGGCTAAGCATATAATGACGAAGTTTCTTAGTGGCAAAAACCACTGCTAAGCACAACTTTTCCACATAAGCATATCGGGTTTCATAGCTTACCAATGTTCGACTAATATAATAGATAGCTTGCTCGCGATTTTGTTCATTCTTTTGTGCAAGCATTGTCCCTAAGGCAAAGTCCGTTGCTGAGATATAAAGGTTGAAAGGGACCCCTGGACGAGGCGGAGCTAAGACTGGCGGAGATGCTAAGTACTGCTTGATGTCATCAAAGGCTTTCTGACATTCATCTATCCATGAAAATTGTACCCCCTTTTGTAGTAGGTGGCAAAATGGCCTACATTTATCATAAAGTTGTGCAATAAAGCGACGGATTGAATTAATCTTTCCTTGCAAACTACGCAACTCCTTCAAATTAGTTGGGGGACACATTTCCATAATGGCTTTGACCTTGTTTGGGTCCACCTCAATACCTCGTTTAGAGATAATAAAACCTAGGAGTTTGCCCGAGGTAACACCAAAGACACATTTCTTAGGGTTCAACCTTACTTTATGCTCTAGAAGTCTATCAAAAACTTTTTCCAATACATCAAAATGCTCTTGTCGAGTTTTAGATTTTGCCAATAAATCATCCACATAATCTTCGATAATCTTATGCATATAATCGTGGAAAATATAAGTCATGGCTCGTTGATAGGTTGCACCTGCGTTCTTAAGGCCAAAGGGCATCACCCCGTAACAAAAAGTTCCCCAAGGTGTGGTAAATGTTGTTTTGTGTTGATCTTCATGGTTTATTCGAATCTGGTTGTATCCCGAAAATCCATCCATGAACGAAAGCATTTCATGACCAGCGCAGGTGTCGACAAGAGTATCAATGTTTGGAAGAGGAAAGTCATCCTTAGGACACGCTTTATTTAGATCTCGAAAATCGGTGCAAACACGTATCCCCCCGTTAGGCTTGCGAACGGGTACCATGTTAGAAAGCCACTCAGGATAATCAATCGGGACGACAAATTTAACATCCAAAAGTTTCTGAATCTCCGATTTAACTATGAGGGCCACAGTAGGATGCATTTTCCTAAGTTTCTGTTTGACATGTTTAGCATCTTTTTGTAAGGTGAGGTTATGGACAACCAAATTAGGGTCTAGGCCTGGCATGTCTTTGTAAGACCATGCAAATATCTCCTTCTTCCGCTTGAGTAGAGCAATCATTTGCTCTTGTTCCTCCGATGATAGACTTTTAGCCAGCTTCACAATTTGGGTGCCATCTTGGTCCGTACTAAGGTCTACATCGATAGTTTCTTCAATAGACATGTGGGAACCTTCCTCAAGCCGATGGGGAGTAGGGATCAGATTTATGTCATCTAAAATGTCATCAAGCTCCCGTGCCTTGCTCTCATCTATGTCTCGCTCGGAAGACCTCTCGGCTTAGAAGATGAAGGTGAATGTGGAGGTGAAGGAGGAATGTAGTTGGCGGAAGCCCTTAACAATTCCTCGAAAAGGATGAACTCTGAAATAGATGGAGGGGATGAAATCCGATCCATGTCAATCAGGCTTGGGTTGATCGGGATTGGCTTATCCGGATCATATGGATTATGGAGCGAGGTGAATAAGTCTTCAAAATTCATTGTCGACTTATGGAAGAAAGGATGGCGGAATGGAAGGGAAAACCGATGAAGACCTCGGAAGACCTGAAGTGCAAAACAACATAGTTTTTCAGTTTTTTTTTTTTTTTGTAGTTTGAGTTTTTTTTTTTTTTGTAGTGGTGAAAACCACTATTACACACATACATAAAGCAATAAAGTATTTTTTTAATTTTGTTTTTTTTTTTTTGGAATTTTCTGATTTTTTTTTTTTTGGTAGTGGTGAAAACCACTATTTTAGTATATACATATAATACATGTTTGGATTATGGCTTATGGATGTGGCGGAGGTGGTGGTTCACCTCGTTCTTGTGGAAGAAGCAAGCGAAAGATGGCCTCTTGGAGAGGGAACAATTGGAGATAAAACTCGTCTTGTTTAGTGAGGGGAACAATGGGCGCCGACTCTTCTTCAGATTCATCACCATTTGACATGACGTCAAATTCTTCATAGACTTCATCTTCGGATTCATCGGGGTGGAGGATTTCTTCTTCTGAATTAAGATTAATGCTTTGAAAAGCTTGCTCAAAAGAAGAAAGGGATGGAAGTGGTTGGTAGCCCAGACCAAAACGCTCAATGGGTCTCTGATATGGCATATCGATGCGTTCAGTTACCCCTTGCTCGTATCGACCTAGGCCAAATTGTTGCCAATTATGTCTATGGAAATAGCGAGAGGGAAAACCCTCCATCCTTTCGATATTGGCAGGGACTGGATGCTTAGGTTCTAGTATGGTGGTAGGACTAGAAGATGACTCTATTCCCCCATATACAAAATTAATGGAATTTGGCATAGAACCCATGTTATAAACCGATCCAATGGATAAATGTTGGTCATGTGGACGACCAAAATCTTTAACTGTTTGCACATTGAACGGTGTGATGTGGACATCTTGAATGGCATACTCACCAATACCTGCATCAGTGAGATGGACCTTGACTTGGGAGGGAGATGGACTTGATGATGGAATAGAAGAATGTGGGATAGAAGAATTGGAAGGATTTGGTTGGGTTGATGCTTCACTAACTTGTGAAACATCAGCTTGTGATGGTTGGGAAGATGGAGGAATAATAGGTGATGTTGAAGAAGGTGTAGAAGAAGGGGGTAATGACGTGGAAAGAGATGATTGGTCATGGCCACATGTGCATGTGGTCACTGATGAAGAAGAAGGAAGATTAGTTGATGAAGAAAGTGGTGAATGAGATGGAATAGCGGAAGAGGAAGATGGTTGCGATATGATGGGTAGCTCCTCAGGAATGGGAGCTTTAGAAGAAGATGGTATAGAAGAAGTAGATGGGGTCAAGAAAAGATGAGTGGATGGCAACACAATCTCATAAGGATTTGAGACATAGTTGCAATGTTTGAAGGGTTCCGTGTCAGCAGGTACACAATGAACCTGTCCCTCATATACATACTTCAGACATTGATGCAGTATAGAAGGGACACATCTCATCTCCCTAAGCCAAGGCCGTCCAAGCAATACATTGTATGCCATGGTCCCTTCCAAGATGTGAAACAAGGTATGCAAAGTTCGGGCCCCTACCTCAATGGGCAAGATAACCGTGCCAACCGTGGAAGATAAAGCATCATTGAATGCTTTAAGAGTAAAAGTCGACTTTGTGATAAGGGATGGCGACAGCTTTAGATGACTCAACGCCGATGTTGTAATGATATTGATTGAGGAACCGATGTCAATTAAGACTCTCTTGAATGGCTTGTTATCGATCTTGGCCATGATATGTAGTGGAGGATCTATACTTTCTGTTGACATAGGTTTGATTTCAAAATCATAGAAAGTGATGGAGGGCTCCATGCATGTTTGAATACTCCCCACAAAGTTGTTGAAGGCATTAGTATCTTGAGTTTGAAGCTCGATTGACTTTAATATTTCCATTAATGCCTCTCTATGCGGAGGAGATTGTTGAATGAGGTCATAGATCGATAACTTGGCAGAAGCCATTTTTAAACTGGTAGTTAACCGGCTACTCAATGACATGATGGGTCGTTGGCGTTGAGTAGAATGATTTAGCGGTTGTTGAGAAGTACTAGCACGTCGTTGGGTCACTGTTACTTGAGGTGGACTGGGGTTTGTACAGGTGGTCGTGGTTCACCTGATTTGGTTGGTTCGCCCTTTGACCCTGGGTTACTACGTTAATAGTACCCACAAAACCTTGGTATTGTTGTACATGGTTGACTTGATTAGGAGGAGTTACCTGAATTACTCCCCCTGAGTTGTTGGAGCTTCCTCCCGATGTGGAAGGGGTGTTTGAAATATACCAAGATTTTGATTTTGTTGGGCTAAGGGGCTATCCAATTTAATGGCTCCAATCTCAATAAGATCTTGGATCACATGTTTGAAAGTTGTACAATTATTGATATCGTGCCCATTTTGCCTATGATAAGGACAAAATAGGTACTCCTTGTAATACTTCCCCTTCTAGATGGGTCTAAAGGTTTAAACTCAGGTAAAGTTAATTGATTTGTGCTATATAACTTGTTGAATATGACCGCATATGGTTCATCTAAAGGTGTGAATTGTCGCTTGGGACGATTGTTTTGCCAAGGTCGAGTTTCCATGGTTGGCCCAATATTGGGAGCTGGTTGAGTAGGGGCGGGTACCGCATGATAAGCAATTGGTTGCGGTTGACTTTGCATTACTTGTTGTTGTTGAGCCATTACGGGCTGACTCGCCACCACTTGATTAACTTGGTTAACATTTGAGGCTGTACTAGCCCGTGCTTGTTTGTTTTGGCCATAATTATTATTTCGTTGTTGGCCCTTTTGTTGCCATTCTTTTCTACGGGGTTTTAAAACACCCTCTTGGACTTTAATTTCTTCTATGATACTTGCTTGGGCCAAAGCCTCTTCAAAAGTCCCGTATTGTTGTAATTGGAGTAACCAAGAGATAGGTTTTAGACAACTCGGGTGAACATTTTGGTTAACTCCTCCATTGGTAGGGAGAATGGCGCTTTATTAATGATAGCCCTCCAACGGTTTCCAAAGTCATAAACAGCCTCATCGTCATGTTGCTTGAGCTTGTATAAGTCGGACAATGAAACTCTCTTTTGTACATTCAGGGAGAATCGTTCTAAAAATAGATTAATCAATTGCTCGTAAGCATAAATGCTATGGTGAGCTAAATGATTATACCATTGTACAGGATCTCCTCCTAATGTCTGAGGAAAAGTTCTGAGCATAAGAGCATCATTATTTTGGATTCTAAAGCAAGCATGCATGAATGAGCTCACATGTTCATGAGGATCCTCAGTTCCTCGAAATTTGTCAAACTTCGGTAATGTGAAATCACTCGGATATGGTGGTGAAGGTACCGAAGGATGAATTGGTTGATTGATCAATGACCTTAGCGTAGGTTTCTGACTAAATGAGCCAGGCGCGTTGAGCATAAGGTTGTCAATCTGTTGTTGCATAGCATGGAGTCGAGAATCTTCATGAAAATTTTGACTCGTTTGATGATTATGATGATGTAATGGAAGAGTGGAAAATTGATGAGATGGGATGAAATTGCCTGAATTAGGCGGTGTGGAATGGACATGTTGTTGGTATGGATGATACCGAAAAGAAGGTGATTGGGGTAGATGATGAACTGGACTAGGTTGGGAGAAAGGTGGGGTAGGAATGGACACCACCGAAGATTGGGGTACCTAGGTGGGGCCTGAGCTAATAAAAGTGGTCGGGTAGAAATTGGTTGGGGTGTAGGATTTACTACGACAGGTGGTTGAGCATTTTGTTGCTGTTGTTGCAAAATCAATTTGTCGAGATACTCCTTAACCTTATTAATCTCTAACCCAAGGGAGGTGGGATGATTGGATGAAGGTGGAGGGTAGGCTGCCATGGTAGTCACAGAAGACTGCATAGCAGGGGCAATGAAGGTGGCTGAAGTAGGCGATACCTGGGAAGGAACAGTAGACTGTGTCCCAGGTAGGGTGAAACCATAAATGGTTTGGGAAGAAGAGGGTTGAAATTGGTTATGGCTAGAAGAGTTTCCACCAACTTCATAAAGAGAATTGGTGTACACCCGGGTACATGGAGGAGAAGGTGGTCGGGAAGACACTACATTTGTCTCCAAAGGAGGACAATTGAGCATCTGGGAAGATGTTGGAGATGAAGCCGGCTGAACAGATACCACATTAGCCTCAAAAAAAGGGTTAGTGTAGACCTGAGTGAAACCAGTGGGTATGGTTGATGCAATATCCTGCTGAAAAATAGAATCTTGCATAGGGGAATCTTGGATTGGCTCAAGGACATAGCCAGTGCCATCTCTTAAGTGAGTTTGCACTTGGGCCATATCAATGTGGGTAATATGATAGGAATTGTCTTCCTCCATGGGCATGGCCATGTGGTAGATGGTAGAAGGACGTGAAAGTCCTGCAGGCGAACCTGCCTGAAATTCACTAGGATAAGTGGCCATGTTGGTGGTGGGGATGTTCTGTGAATTACCCATTTGATTATTTAGATTTAACATTTTAGATTGATTCCTTGTTAAGACCATAAAGCAATAAATCTAAACAAATTCAGAAAAGAAGAATGCAAAACTAGAATGATAAATTTACACTACAAAAATTATCAGAAAACAATCACAACCTAGGTTTCAACCAATGTGTCTTACCTTGCGGTTAATTAATTATTTTCTGATCTTAATCTGTAGTAAATTTTAAGTGTCCGGTTTATGAGTTTTGCATGTGATCTAATCTTGAATTATTCACAAAAAAGGTAAAAACTATGGCTAGGAAAGGACAACGAGATTCTTACTGGTGATGAAATCCAACAAGTTTGCTCTGGGGTGACCTATGGTGTCTAAGGCAGAAGTTTAATGGATGGAGATGAATTCCACCGTCACTAAACTTCAAGCAATACCTGGTGATGAAATCCAGATATCACTGTTTTAAATGCAATATGAAAATGCAATGAATTTTTTTTTTTTAAATGTTTTAGTTATCTAATGTGTACATACAAGGCTATAAATCAAAAGTTCTAATGATCTAAGCAAGAGGCTACTGAAAACATGTCATTTCCTCTGAAGAAGTGAAGTACACCGTTTAAAACCCCCGCCTACCAATGATATCGATATCAAAGGAGCAATCGGAAGGTTCGTCCACTTCTCTGCTTGGAATCACCCAATGGCAGGAGTACTATTGACATCCAATCAATAGTCCTACTTAGATAATTAAAACAAATAATTCGTAGCTATTCTAATATGCAGCTAGGTATGCAATTTTTTTTTTTTTTAATGCAAGCAACAATCAATAATGCAATGCAAAGAAAAATGTAATTAAAAATAATCTGTTCTTTTCCATATTACTTAGTTTTTGTTCATTTTAAAGTAATGATCTGAAAAAGAAACAAAATATGGCATAAAAACCAAAAACGTAAAAAGTACAAGGACTTACTTGGAAGCCTACGCTTTTCTGTAAAATCGACTTCAAACGCCCACGGGAGTCTGCACAGGCTGAAACGCACCTCTGCGTTTCGTATTGGACTTCCAGACGCCCCTCTGCGTCTGTTGCGTTTTTTGCAAACTCGTAAACCCTAGTTCGTTGGAACAACGAATTTCACGATTTCTGGAACCTGCAAAATAAAATAGAAAACAAGAACAGATTAGTAAAGCAAGTATTAAAAATATGAAACCCTAGGGGGTCCCACCGTGATCGCCATTTGTAGATTAAAAATACACGCCAAACAAAAATAAAATCACAATGACAGAGTACATAATAGTTGCACAAAAACAAACGATTTCTATTAATCGATGGAGTTTAAAAACTCCTTTTTGAATACAACTGGGCCTGTAACCCTTTATTTGTGATACACAGTTACAAGTTATGCTAGGGTTCTCCGAAACCCTAGCTGGCACAAATGGTGGCGCTTTCGAAGAATGTATCTTCAATCCCAACAGAGTGAGTGGGCTTTGTTGTATCCCTTGCTTGGACCACTCCCGCTTAATCAGCTGCCATCAATAAACCGGATCTGCTATCAAAACCTGCACACATTAACACTATCAAGGAGTTAGAAATTAATAAGAGGGCTCCACCGTGTGAGCCCTCGTAAACAATCTAAAACCCTATAAAAATGGAATGCAGGAATTCAATAACAGATCAAATAAAAGAAAAGAAGTTACTTGCTTTAAACTAATTTATACCTGTTCTCTGTTAACGTAGCTAGACCAGGCGACACCTGGAAGTAATGTTGTTGTCAGAATAGGCTACGGAAGGCGCCCTGGTGCACTCGCTGAACGCCCGCGTGCTTCTGGATTAAGGTTTCAGTACGCGGTCTGAGTCTGTGGGAGGTAAACGCCGCGGCACTTGGTAAACGCCCGTGGGCACTTGGTAAACGCCCGTGGGCACTTGGTGAAGGGGTAAATGCCCGGGCACTTGCGACAGGAATGGGAGATTCTGCAGAATGCTGCAGAAGGAATGGCGGCGAAAGCGACGACGGAAGCGGCGATGGATGCGGCGAAAGGGTAGCAGAAGAGAGGAGATAGCAGTAGAAGAATTAGAATCAGAGATAGAAGTAGCAAAAGACATAGGGTTTGAGCCATCAAAGTGACTCAATTTATAATCCACTCTTAGGGCACACTTTAGGGTTTTAACGACACTTTGAACGTGTGGCTAAGATTAAAGTGGATCCAAGGGTAGAGAATAAATCTAGGTTGTGAAATGGATTAAGATGGATGGACGGATGAGATTAAATGAAGGATGGACGGCTCGGATTAAATCACTTAAACTATTATTTAAATATATATATTAAAATATTAAAATATATATATATAAATATTAATTTAAATAAATTTGGGGATGAAAAATGGCGGGAAAGGTGAAATTGGGCCAAATAATGGCGGGAAAGTGTGGATTTGGGCCAAATAATGGCGGGAAGGTGGATGACCGACACGTGGATGACAGGAAGGTATAGATGACTTGCAAGTGGCTGGATTTTGGTGTCTACTGAAGCCTTATTGAAGAAGAAAATGCTATAGAAGCCTTATTGAAGAAGAAAATGCCACAAAAGCCTCATTGTAGAAGAGAAGGCCACAAAAACCTCATTATAGAAGAAAGGGCCATATAAGCCTTATTGAAGAAGAAAAGGCCACACAAGACTTATTATAGAAGAAAAGGCCACAAAAGCCTTATTTGCAGAATAAAAAGCCACAAAAGCCTTGATCTAGGAAAAAAAATCATAGAAGCATTGAAATTGAAAACAACTCTAAAGAAGAGTCGTTGAACATGAAGAATACTCTAGAGAAGAGTCCATAAAATATAGGAGATTGGTGATATTATTTGTTTATTGAATACTTCCTCTAGAAGAAGCTGAAGAGACACATAAAAGGTCGCATTGAAGAAATTCCATCCTTGAAAGAGATAGAGGACTATAAAAAGTCTTGTTCCAAAGATATGTTAACAAGTTCTCATTACCAACACTTCCATAATTTAAGGTTCAAGGAAATGTCTCATCAAGAAGACCATATAAGCTACAATACTAAAAGATCTTGGGGAGTCTTAAGGATAAGGCTTGGATAGCCTCATTACAAAAATCAGAAAAGCCATAAGAGAAATTCCTAGGAGAACTCATTGGAGAAATTCACTACAAAAGATAGTGAAAGATTTAGGATATTTGTTGCCATCTTACAAGCCCAAAAGAATAAGAATTTGGCAAGGGATGCCAAGTTTTGAAGAAGAATATTGAATACCTCAAGACCTTCAAATTATTGAGAAGAAAATCATGTTTGAAGTCAAAACCTGATAAAGAGGTTGAAGAAGAACTTAGATAGAAGAAACCTACCAAATCCAAAAAGATTTGAAAATTGCCCTTCATAGCTAAAGAAGGAACATTTTAGTGAATATATTATGTAAAGCGGAAAAAATAGTGCACCAAGCAAAGGGAAATGAAAAGCACCTATCTATTTAAGCACTACCAAAAAGACATTAAAGAAAGCATAATAAAAAATAAGTGAAAGAAATGAGTTGTTACATTTATATTAATGCATTTGCAAAATATACGGTTACAAAACATCCCCTTGAGGGATCTTAATTGATACAATCCATTACAATGTCAAAGGATCTAATTATTTTATAAACTCAAGGCATTCTTTCATTGTATTCCTTGCACTCAAGATTGAAGAGTGGGATTTTTGTGACCGCTATGACAATCTATCTATGTTTGAACTTATAGCTTCTTTCTTGTGTTGGGTTATTGAGGTACCGAAACTTAGTCTAAATTGACAAAACTATGTTCTACTTTGTACTTATGCGGGGAAGGGGGGGGCCCCTGCTTTTACAATCTCCTCCTAGGGATTTTCCGTCAAAATACTCCTAGGGATGTTGTCATCAAATATGATAATCTAAATCATAAAAATTGATGGGTTTTATAATTTTTATGGGTATTTGGGAATGTGTTGGAAACCCCTTCAATTGATGAAGAATCCAAGGGTAAATATACGGGTAAAATGGGAGAGTGAATCTCAGTAGCACTCTATGGTAAATTCTTGCAAAGATATCCCTCTTAAATTTGGTGGAATACCTCCAATTTATAGCCAAGAGGGCCACAGGGCCAAAGAGGCATGTTGGGGCATGCAAGGCAGGTACCTCCACTTTTCAAAACCCTTGCCATACATTGGGTGGAAGAGGCCTCCAATTTAGGCCTCTAATTTGCAAGTTGTGATGGCTTTGGAAGGCCCTCAGTTTATCATAGATCATTGGGTGAGATAAATTATATAATTGGATTGCCATTTGTCCCACCCTTAATGTTTTGAGGGGCCTAGACCATGGCCATCCCACCTAGGTATGGTTTCTAGTGGTCGTCCTTGGGTGGGATGACCATGGCTACATGGATAAAAACTTCCCAAATTTGGGATAAAACTTTCCCAAAGTGGTGAGGACTACTACTTAACCCTTGAGGGTTACCCAATGGGACTATATGGTTCTTGTAAGAGTGGCATCATCATATTCTAATCAGATTGATGAGATTTTAGTGTCTACATATACCCCTTTTTGAGATGCATTATGTGAAATAGAGCGCCGAGAAAAAATATATGACTAAATTATCAAATTATTAAGTTTATTTAGTAACCTAACCAACTTTATATACCTCCATTATGGAAAGAGCATACATTCTTGGAATCCTTGCTTTTGATATAATTGAAGGATTGATTTTGGTATACCTTTTAGCCACACTGCAATGGCAGTCTTAGGGGCTTAGGGTATACTTGGTCTTGGTTCCTTATTTGGATTATAAGCCTATTTTGGGATACATATCCTAAGGCTTCCAAGGATACCAAGACTTTGTTTTGTTGAATTGGTGCTGAATTATTTGCCCTAACGTAGGATTGAAATTAACCTTTGGCAATGATTCTTTTGAATGTATGCAAGTTGCACTTTTGAGTGTTTGAGTGTTGATTTTGATTATGAATTTGTTATTATGACTACCCCCTCAAGTTATGAGTTGATAAGGGCATGAAAAATTATGAAAGTGATGAGTCTCTTGACCAATATGACTTGATTGGGATTCCTTCAATTTTACCCATTGTAAAATTTATCAATTTTGTTAGGATTTTGATGGTTTTGTTGATATTTCATGGAAGAACAAAACTAAACACTTCATTTCCATGGAGTGGTCTGAATAAAATGGCATTATTAGGTATTTAATTAGAGACTTTTCAATTCATCAATGAATAATTTGGGTTCAATCTTGATCCCTTGTTAATTTTATCAATTTTGACCTATTTTTGGTGGTTTTTAGGCCATTTTATTGGCTTTTTCTTCTCTTTTTTTTGGTGTTTTTGGTGGCTGTCTTAGGGTGGTATGGCTGCATAGTTTATGGCCATACTAGGGTGGGATGGTTGGCCAATTTTTTTTCCATCCCTACCTAGGACAACCATGCTTATTCTAGACCTTTTTAAGCTTAAATTTGGAAAAATGAGTTCATTTGCACACTTCTAACTTGGAAAAATTAGAGGTGAGGAGGAGGAGATTGATTTTTTAAAGTAGAGCACTATCCAGACCATTCTACAATCACCTTGATCCATACTTATGCCTCTACGAGTGGTAGAGCTGGCGTCAAACGAGTAAGGGCTAAATTTGCTCCTATACTTTATTGAAATTGGAAATGTAATTAATTTTACATTTTCTAACAAAACACACTATATATCGATAAATACAAAATTAGTAGTGATAGTATGTAGAATTTTGTGCTTTATTTTTTGTTTTTGTACAATTTTATTCCATTTTTTTTTGTGTTTTTATGATGTTCTTTGACTGTTTTTGGGGGCCAGGAAGGCCCTTTTTAGCATTTTTAGGGGCCATCCCTAGGTAGGACAACCATTGGTGGCCATATATATGTAGGACAGATGCCAATTTGACAGTCATCCCTAGGTGTGATGACCATGATTTTGGGAGGAAATATCCCTTTTTTGAACTATTTTTTCTATTTTTGGGTAATTTTGATGCATTTTTGTTGTATTTTTGATAAGCAAGCTTGCTTCTGTCAGGTGATCAAGAGTCAGTATTGATTTCCAACTATTTTTTAGACTACTAGGTACTTACTAATATAGGATGACTAGAAATGGCTTGATGCCATTGGTATCAAGCAAGTGACACGGTTAGAGCCAGTGATAGGAGATAGATCCTACCTGATAGCTTTGATAGATATGTGGGACCCTTGCACCAAAACCTTCAACTTATCAACTAGGGAGATGATAGTGATGTTAGAGGACATCTACTAGATTTTGTGCATTTCGATAGAGGGGCATCCTATTATATCTACTCATCGATATCTTAGAGATACGATTTTGCATAGATACTTCAAAGAGGACTAGCATGAGGCAGTACGAGACTTTCCTAGTAGAGGTATCCTAGTGCAACTATGGTATGAGGTAGAGTTTCTAAATATGAGACATGCCTTACTGATGACACTTATATCCAAATTTTTGCTACTAGACTCATCAGGAGCTAGGTTCCCTTGGAACCTATTGGAGTTGGTGTTTTCACTTGTAGAGTGCACCATAGAGAGGCCATTAGTGATGGCTTTGGGTATTATATTTCTAGCACAAATTTATGATGAGTTGCATGATATCCATTACCATAGGCAAAAAGTATTGGAATGCATATTTCTACTACAGGTGTGGGGATGATAGCATATTACTATGGATTGATCACATGGACTACCTTGGATGATGTGGGCATAGCTTTTGGATATGGAGAGAGGCTATGGAATCCTATGGAAATGGTACTAGGAGAGGGATCAAAGTTATCCCTATGCAGACATGATTTATCATTATGCACAATATTTTGCACAACTTAGGGTAGAGGATGTTATCTAGAGACCATACAAGGATTGTCCAACATGGCTTGAGGCATATGTGTAGCTTCACAAGGTATGATAAGGGATATGGTTAGTTGATCGACATGGTACTGAATGAGAGTATTTTCCATATGATCAAGTGATGCGGTAGTTTGGGCTATGCTAGGGGTTTCCTAGTGAGCGAGTGATCTACCAACATTGTAGGGATGAGAAAACACTTACTTGGCCTATAGTAGAGGTAGTTGGAGAGGAGGTAGATCCTATGGAGAGCATCTCTGATCTAGATGATGCAAGGACCACAATAGAGTATGATTTCTAGTGGGTGATGTGCCAGTGGTGAGGGGAGGGACCACTAGGAGGTGGTACATCTACAATGATAGAGGAGGTTCATAGGGATGCTCCAAATGAGGGACATGATGAGGATCCATATGAGGAGGATCCAAACTTAGGTGAGTGACATGTGCATAACCAAGTAGATAATGAGTGGATGGATACTCTGAATATGGAGGATCAATAGGATGATTATGATAAGGATGAATTTGATGAGCAGTGAGTGCAGGTACAGTTGGTAGCACATGATGCCACCATTGTTGAGCTATAGGGTAAGTTGATCAAAGGTATATAGAAGTGGAGGGAGTATGTAGAGGATAGGGCTATCCTAAAGGTATATGTGCAGACTACAAAGGCAGATATTTCTAGGTAAGCAGTAGAGCTAGCTGCGCTTCAATCATAAGTTAGATCAAGGAGCTCAAGCCATGAGGTATATAGTAGGGATGAGGTAGCCAAGCTACAGGAGAAGGTGACATAGCTCCAGATCTTATTGAGTGACTACCAACCTTATCACCAAGAGTATACAACATACACACAAGATTTATAGGATGATATAACACACCTTAGAGGGTGCTTACGAGCTTGCTCTTCTACTAGTGGGTCCTAGTAGAGTAGGAGTGGTAAAGAACAATTGTCTACGATGATGGGGGGTTATATCTCCATGAGGATAGTAGATAAGGCCAGGAAAAGTAGATTTGAGATTTCTTAATGAGCATCAATCGAGGGTGGAGGCGAGATTCGTGGTGTCGGTCATGTGTGACCATGGCTTTTGAGACTTTATGGTTATTTTTGGATGTTTGGTAGTGTGAGGTTTGAGGACCCACTTTATTGTAGCCTACAAATAGTTTTTGGATTATGATGTATATTTTTACCCCATACATATATATATACGAGTTTTTATATTATCATCATGTGTTTCCTTACTTATTTATTAGATGTATGAGATGCTTATGTTTAATTTATTGATGTTTTTATGGCTGATCATGGATGTATGTATTGTAATATGATGTGATTTTATGATATGTATATGAGTGTATGCATAATTAAATGGATTATTTGCTAATCTATATGATGATTTATGAATACTATTTGACACACTAGATGCTAGTACCATAGATTATATAAAATTTATTGATTCATTTTAACATTATCACAAGACTATGTAATGGATTGTGAAAATGTAAACTCAAAAATATTTGATAAAATATTATGGAATGAAATGCATAGTAAAATATTATATAATGTCCTCGAGGTTTTCATGAGACTCAAACACTCTAGTGACCTAGTCAAAATTTGTATATTAACCATGCAAGACTTTTTGGCAAGGTATAAATCTGCTAGGATGACCAAGATATTCAATATCCCTGTGTGTGCATGTGAGTTTATTGCTATGATAATGCATAAAGTTACTCTAGTGCCAAATAAGATTTATGCAGCCCATATGTACTTAAGATCACCCTGTTAGTATCATTATCTTGAGTTTTGTACGTAGTTGGATTAGACCACTAGGCAATACAGGATACCAAAAGCTAGCTCATCCACATGCAAACTTTAGTTTATACAAAAGTAGGTTTCTAATGTTATAGACATATCATCATGCGTAAGTATACCACCATTTCTAGGCAGGCTTGATGCCACCCAACCTGTAATGAGGATCACCTTATGGTTGTCAAATGTTGAGAATTATAGGGATTCAAGTTCAATAATCCCTTCTTTTCTTTTATTTTTGAATTAATCCAAGGATTTCCTCATTTTTATTTTGGTGAGCAAGGGATTTTGGTAGTGGTGTGAACCACTATTTATTTTACTTTTTTCTTTTTATAGTGGTGAAAACCACTTTTCCTTTACGGATTTTTGCTAAACCATTGTTTATTTTACTTTTGCTCTTAGCTTTTTGGATACTTGCCCAAATTTGGCATAGGGTAAGGGATTTTGATTTATTTGGGTAGGGAGGAGCTTGTCATTTTGTCAATTATTAGAATTTCTTAACCATTCACATAGGGGGATGAGCAAGGTAAACTTTTTGCTTAAGGTAACATGGACCACTTTGTAGGTTTCATCTTTCCTTGTGCAACACTTTGATTTATTAGCATGAAAATATGTTGGGATTATGACGTAAACAAGGTATAATCAAAGAAAGAATCTACCTTCTAAGAATAAATCTAGCTTTCTACAAAATCTAAAAATAAAACTAGAGATGACTGAGTGACTAAAAATCCTAATGATGCATTATAACAAATGACTAGGTGAAGGCCAATAGACACACATACGAAATATGGGGAATGTTGATGGAAATGGTCTTTGTAATGTAGATAGGTTTGCATAATGACTTTTGACAAAGTTAATTTTGAAGGATGGCTAGTGTACAAATATGGTGCTAGACATGTATGATCCAGTCTAAAATAGAAAATGTAATTATGGGTATGCTTAATGCAAGTGATTATATAATGCGACTATATGAAATGCAATAAAATGTAATATTTTTATGTTTTTATTATTTTAATGATGTTTTTGGATTTTGATATATATACATTTGACCAATGGGCTTGGTGGATGCCATTGGGGCTTTTGGGTGACCAAAAGACTTTTGGGTATCTTTGGGACTTTTTGGATGACCAAAGGGTTTATAGAGACCTTTGGGAATTTTTGGTTGACCAAAGGGTTTATGGGTACCTTTGGAGATTTTTGGGTGACAAACGGAGTTTATAAATACCTTTGGATATTTTTGAGTGACCAAAGGGTTTATGGGTACCTTTGGGGATTTTTGGATGACCAAAGGGTTTATGGGTACCTTTGAGGTGATTTTGAGTGACTAAAGGGTTTATAGATACCTTTGGGGCTTTTTGGATGACCAAAGGGTTTATGGGTACCTTTGGGGTATTTTTGGGTGATAAAATGGTTTATAAATACCTTTTGGGTTTTTGGGTGACCAAAGGGTTTATAGGTACCTTTGGGGCATTTTGGGTGATGAAAGGGTTTATAGGTACTTTTGGGGCATTTTGGGTGACCAAAGGGTTTATATATACCTTTGGGGTATTTTGGATGACCAAAGGGTTTATAGGTACATTTTGGGCATTTTGGCTGACCAAATGGTTTATAGATACCGTTGGGGATTTTTTGGTGACTATTGGTGCAAAATCTACCTTTGGTTACGTTTGCGCACAAGACTTTGCCAACATTGAAATACCAAGTTCAAAACGGTGCTTACCCAGTTCAATCTCCAGAGGGGGCTGGTTCCTTTATTTTTAGGGAAAATAAAGAGATAATTAAATGCATAAAGAGAGGGAAATACAACAATTGCTACGAGTATTTAAATGGTGCAGATTAGATAATAGCAAAGCAATTTCTATAGTCTTTTACAAAAAGGTATTTTTTAACCATCAAAATATAATAACTAATCCTTTGGTGTGGATTTGATCAAACATAAGCCTATTAGAACCATTAATTTAAGAGTTAAGAGAACTTCAAATTCAAAAAATAGAATGAGAATTAAATTAGTTTTTATTCAAACTAACTTTATACAACAGTTAACAACCCATACATACTTGATAACAACACAAGTGAGCTAGAAACTAGAAAGGATAATATTTATTTGCTTTCAAAAGTCTGTGTACATTACCTTGTAAACATCCAAGAGCCAACCTTTTGTTTGGGTCGCTCATCTTATATATACATAACTGAAAAATTGAACGTTGTTACAATAATATACCCGTAGGATCATTCTAGTAGAGTGGTAGTTGAGAGAGCATGGGTCTTCAACTAGAAATGGTTGGGATCTTCTTGTTATTGCAATCCATCCTTATCTTCCTGGAGGTGTCATGGCCTAGATGTCTTTCACTGCTCTTCTTTGGGTTCAAAATATTGTGTCATCATGACTTTTTCCTCAAAATTGGCCTTCAGGTTCAAAACTATTGTGCCATAATGACTTTTTCCCTTCATATATCATTCAGGACCAAAATTGTTGCACTGCCATGACTTTTTCCTTTAATTTGACCTTTGGGCTCAAAACTATCACATCGTCATGACTTTTTCCTTGGACTTAGCTTCTTAGCTTGAAAATGTGGCACCATCATGACTTTTTCCCTTCATTTGACCTTCAAGTCCAAAACTGTCACATCGTCATGACTTTTTCCCTACATTTGATATTTGAGCTCAAAAAGATTGTGCCATCATGAATTTTTCCCTTCATTTGACCTTCGGGCTCAAAACTATCACACCATCATAACTTTTTTCTTGGACTTAGCTTCTTAGCTCAAAAATGTCACACCATTGCAAATTTTTCTTCAGACTTAGCTTTAGGGTTATGCATAAGAGATCGGACTCAAAATGTGCTTGTAAAAAAATGGTGAATTCTAATTGAAATCAAGGTGAATCCTTAGCAAATCAAATCAATCATCTTCACACCAAAATTTGGGGTATTTGAAGCCCTAAAATTAAGGTCATATTTGGGGAAAATTTTGACCTATTATATCAGCTTATAACTTCATAAAAATATCACCATTAGATCAATATCAAAATGAGCTTTCCAACGAGTACAAATATGCCTATTTTTGGATATAAATTATGGTGAATTGACCCTAAGAAAAAATTGCTCCTAAAACTTTTTGGCGAATGGGCGAACATCGAGGGTCCTCATATTCACAAATTTTCAATTTTAAAAATCCTACTATTCACCAAATTTGTGAATATTCACCACTATGTATAGCCCTTCTTATCTTCATAGCTCAAAAATATCATGCCAACATGATGTTTTCCCTTCATTTGATATTCGAGCTCAAAACTGTCACACCATCGCAACATTTTACTCAAACATAGCTTCTTAGCTCAAAAATATTGTGCCATCATGAATTTTTCCTCAAACTTAGCTTTGTAGCTCAAAAATATTGTGCCATCATGAATTTTTCCCGGACTTAGCTGCTTGGTTCAAAAATATCACACCATCATGACTTTTTCCTTAGAATTAGCTTCGTAGCTCAAAATTGTCACACCATCATGACTTTTTTCCTTTATTTGACCTTCGGGCTAAAAACTATCACACCATCATGACTTTTTCCTTGGACTTAGCTTCTTAACTCAAAAATGTTGCACCATCATGAATTTTTCCTCATACTTAGTTTTGTAGCTCAAAAATATTATGCCATCATGAATTTTTTCCCAAACTTAGTCTATTGGTTCAAAAATATTGCGCAACTATGACCTTTTTTCTATACTTAGAATTTTTTTGAGAAGATCACTCCTTATTCCCCTTGATGTGGTCATTTTCACCAATATTATTATCACCTCCTGAGGAAATTTTGCCAATGAAATATTAGAATCTAGAGCCCTTATCCATTGGGAAATTGAGTAAAAAGAACAACTAAAAAGAAAATAAGGGGAGAAAATGGGAGTGATACCAAGAAAAATTATGCTTCTTGCTCTGTGTGGTCATTCCTTGGGAGTGTCTTCTTTTGTAGATTTATGTATGTCTTCTTGCCTAGGTGCTACTACACTGCTTTCTAAGGCTTTTTTAGCTTTTTCATGCTTCTCCTTTTCTTATACATCTTCATTATAAGTGGCACATGCCCTTTTATAAGTTTCTTCGTCTCGGTCTGAAGTTTCCTTGAAAGTCAAATAAAAATATTCTAGCTCTTCTACTTTGTCATATGATAGAAATTTTGACTTCATGTCTAATTCATACAAGCAAGAGTTGATCTAAGTGAGGTCTTGAGCCATACTAAATATTTGTTCTTCCTAGAATGGTTCTTCCTAGATATCTATATTTGATTAATTCTCTATGAAAGTTTTCCAGGAAGCCTTAAACTCATCTTCCTCCAAGAAGTTTGAATCTTTGTCCCAAAATCCTGGCATGTCTTAGTTTTCTGCTATGTTTACATGATTAAAAATTCCCTTAGATTTTACCTTGATTTCTTGCATTATTTTGGCACTTTCTATTACCATCTTGTGTCTCTTGAAGAAAATCCTGTTAGCTAGTTTATCTTGGGACCATTTTTCATCCCAGGCTCTGTATTCAAATATTTCTTGCATATTTTCTACCATGACTTGTATTTTTTTGCTACAGATAAATTTGCTTTTAGGCAGTTGATGGATGTAGAAGTTTTATCTTCTTCCCGACACAACATCTTAATTTTGACCAAGTACGATAACGTAGTCCTTAATTTTAAGTTCATATTTTGGATGCCCCCAATAATTTCCTTTCAGACTTCTTTAAACTTTTTCTTGGATAGCCCATTGGTTTTACTAGTACCATCTAAGATCTATTTTTGGAGATCTTCCACTTACTTTTTCAATAGCTGGATCTTTATGTGGCCTTTTTCTCTTCTTCCTTATAAGGGGCCACTTCATTAAACATTTGTTTCCACATCTTTGCTTCATTTTTCAATGCCCTTTCAATTATCTTTTGTTGATTCAAGGCTTCTTCCAAATGCTTCTTTGTGCTCAAACTTGAGGTATCTCTCTTTGTAATACTCAACATTCAAGTATATTATTACCATGTGAGCTTTGTATTTTCCCCCTTCATCCTCCATCGATAGATGAGTGATATATTTGGTAGTTATCTCAACTTGATAATATTCCAAGGTAATTTTCCCTTCAATATTTTGGACCAGCGACATCATATTCAAGGTAGAACACTACATACTACTAGGGTCTAGGGCTATACCTTCCCTGGTTCTAGCTATATCCTTGGAAATTTAAGTGTTGCATGACTTCAAATAGGCAAAAGCATTTAGGGTTGCCGTTTTTAATTTTTTTAGTTTATCAATTATGGGGTGACTTTCAGAAGAAGATGCAGGAATGGATTGAAAAGTTTAGAAAGTTGGTGGTATAAGGGAAGGGAATGGTGGATATGGAGGCATCCACATTTGGTTTTTTAGCTAGTATATATAGGAGTATAGCTAAGGATGCTTTTGAGTCAGTTTGGGATGATGGTGGTAATGGTGGAGGCTGTTGAATAGAGGGAGAAGAGGCATCACCCTAATCTACAGAATGGGAAGGGGAATTCCTTTAGGTATGATAAGAAGAAGATATAACAAGGTTAATAGGATATATACATGATTTATTTTATGGGTTTGAGTTTCCAATGCTTTTTGCATTCTCAAGAGGGGTCTGGTATTCAGTATAACTCTATGATATATTTTGTAGGCTAGTATATCCAATATCCATTGAATATTTGGTAGGGAATTATTCTTTGACAAGATATTATCTGGTGGGGATAGATTTTTTAGCCATTTCAACCACTTATTAGTTGTTCGTCTCTTGATGTCTAGATATTTGTTTAGTTCTATCCCTTGTGTTTTCTTCTTGGTCCCTTGTTTCTTCTTGATCCCCTATTTCTTCGAAGTGTGCTTCTTCTTGTCTCCTTTCATTTTGTTCCCCTACCTTTGTCTACTTTGCTTTTATATTTCTTTGGAAGAGAGAAACATCATCATAAAACTCTGGGTCTGATGTAGAAGGGGAGATGAATTTATGAGCCACCTTATTTGGGGCTTTTGTTTGCTCAATGATAATCTCTTTACCTTTACCTTGGCTAGTCCCCACCTTTTCAATGATGAGAAGAATAGGGATACCATTGATGTCTGGCAATATTTTATCTGCAAGAATTTTCGACCATGTGAAGAACACAAGATTATACTAAGAGAGGGGGTGAACAATATAAGATCAAATTTTAGTTTTCATTCCCAAACAATATTTTCCAATATTATCAATGGAAATATCAATATAAATAATCAATGTAATGCACAAATCATAACACACAAGAGAGACACAAATTTAACGTGGTTCACCCAATGAGGGCTACTCCACAGAGAAAATTTTTCTTCTAAATTTTATCAAAAAATATTTTGGAATCAATTCCCTATTACAATGTTTATGGACCTCTATCCAAAGGAGACACTAATCCTCTATGCTCTTATTTGTGGATCTCTCTCCATAGGAGAACTCTTTCCCCTTTTCTCTAGTTTGTGCAACTTGATCCTTAAGAATTCTATCTCCTCAACTGGTTCATGGATCTCTCTTCATAAAATAAATCTATCTTCCCAATTTGTTAATGGATCACACTCCACAGGAGAACTCTTTCCCATTACTATGGTTCATGGATCTATCTCCAAAGGAGAAATCTTTTCCCTATACTTTGGATGGTGACCTTGTAGAATACTTTTTCTCCCACTACTCTAGCTTGTGAATCTCTCTCCATAGGAGACCTCTATCACCATTGCACTATCTAATGGACCTCTATAAACTAGATACCTCTGTCCTATCTACTCTATCACCTCCAAATCTTGCTCTCAACACTATCTCAAATCTGCAGTAAACTCTATCCCAAATCTAGTATAAATATGCTCTAACTCTTTATCAAATCTGCACCAAAATCTATCCCAAGTCTAGCACAAATTTTCTCTAACTCTATCTCAAATTTATACCAAAATCTATCCCAAGTCTAGCACAAATCTTCTCCAAATATTCTCATGAATCTGGACCAAACTCTATCTCAAATCTATTCCCAAGCCTTAACACAAATCTTGATCAAATTAGAAACAAAACCTACTCTCAAATATATCTCAAAAATATCCTCAAGCCTTAACACAAAGCTTGATAAAATCAGTAGCCAAACCTGCTCTTAAATCTGTGTCAAGTCTTCTCAAAAGACTTGTTCAAATCTACCTTCAAGCCTTCTCAAAATACTTGCTCAAATCTGCCTTCAAGCCTTCTCAAAATACTTTCTCAAACCTGCCTTGAATACTTATAAAAATACTTGCTCAAATATGCCTCCAATCCTTCTCAAAATACTTGCTCAAATATACCTTCAAGCCTTCTCAAAAGACTTGCTCAAATCTACCTTCAAGCCTTCTAAAAAAATTGTACCAAATATTTCCAAACCTTGCACACAAACAAAGCTTATATCTTTTTCAAAAATACTTTCTTCAAATAAAATATATTCTATTCAGAATTCGTTTAACCTCTGAAACATATAGAGAATGATATGCCCTATCAAATATCTCAATATGTTCTACTCAATCATTAAATATTTTGCTTTCACACATTTCATATTTATTTCCTTTTAAACATAGATCTAGTTTAGCATTTGACACCCATCTTCTTGATGCACACACTTGCTTTCACAAATTTGATTTCTAATATTTGCATATTCATTTTCAATATCATTCAAAACCAATGCTCAAGAGTTTCAAAAAATCATTCAAGCAATGAAGCATAACTTACTCACAAACCCTAACAAGTGTTTTCAAATCTTCTTCCAACAAAGAACACAATATAGGTCTCAAAACCTAATCAAATATTTTCAACAATGCTTATCAAACAATCCTTTTCACTCCACCTTATGTTCAAAAACATTTACTCAATAAAAAACTTTAAACAAAGATCGATGTGCCCATACCTCTTTGCTTTGATGAAGATATGTCTTCAAAACCTGTCTCACCAATAACCAATTCCTTTTGAGCCACTTCAAGGTTAGATAGCAATATTCTATCTCTAAAATATCTACATGAATTTTCCCTCAATAAGGTGCTCAATGAATTTTGAAAATAATGTTCTAGGACTCTTCTTTTGTTGCATAAACCTCAACAAAATTCTCTCAATAATTTCCCTTTTATAAAGCAAGAACAAACAATAGCATCACCCTTTACACATTTTATCTCCCTCTATCACAAAATAATTTTCAATTTATTTTAATGTCCAAGAACCAAGAATTACAATTATAAATAAACCATTTACAAACTTATCACTCCAATATTTGCATTTAAGATAACTAGCAGCAATAATATTTAAATATTATGCAAAATTTTATTTCTCCTTATACCTCCTATATGCCAAACTACACACCAAATCACATCCGCAAAATATACACTAAATCCAACATTTAATTAAATAACTGGAGCATACCTTATAAAAAAAATTATTCCTTACCATCGTAGATGGGAATCGACCCTCCGACCTCTACCTTCCAAGTGTAGTGCTCAATCACGTGTGCTAGCCAACTGATTGAGACCTAACCCTTGGCCTCCACATTTTATCCTTACTACCTCCAAAAAAATTGAATTAAAACACTTCAAGACAGTGCTATGGGGAATTGAACCATGCACCTTTTCTTTTCCAGCACCTTACGTAGGACCCACCTACCACTTGGGCTACTAGCCCTCACTAAAACAACACGTCCATCATCTTATCCTTATTTGCTGCCTCTTGCTCGACGAATGGATTTTGAGCACTTTTATCTGCACTCCTAGATCAATTAATTCATGCACTTTTAACATTGGTGGCCCATAAAATAATTTGGCTTCTCCATTTTATATGCATTCGAAGCATTTTATAACATCGGTGGAAACCTTTATTAAATTTTGATTTTGGCACCCTTTGCCAATTTCAAAATTTATTTTATTTTTAACTTGGCAATTGACTTGGCAATTATTGTTGGTAATTGGATGGAGGTATAAGGTTAAATAGAAATATTGCTTTGACATTGTTATTATTGATGCTTAATGTTTATATGGTAAATGCATTTAGAAGTAAATGTATTCTAGGAGTTATAAGGGTTTAAGGAATAATTGTGCTTAATGTCATATTGGGGTTAGAAAGCCTTTGGAGTTATTGAATGGATATTCTCTTGTAATTATTTTTGAGGCTGAAGTTATTTTGTGATATATTAAGTAGGAGTTATAAGGTGTAAAGGAATATTGTTGATATGTATATTTGTGAGTTTTGATTATTGATGAGTTGGAGTGATAAGGTGTTATTAGGAATCTTATAATTGTGCATTATTCCATTGTTTCTAACTCTAATTTGTGGCAAATTGAGAGTTAGTGTTGTGACAGATTTTGAGTTCTCCTTCTTCATCAAAGTAAAGATATAGGCACATTCTTCCATGGTTATTATTGATTGTTGGTTTTCTGAAAATAAGTTTGGAGTGAAAAGGATTAAATTAAGTTTCCTTATTTGGAGTGGATCTTATTTTCTGAAAGTGGAAGTATTGATTATGCATTATGAGATCATGATGAGTTTATGAGTTTTTACATAATTCTAGTTTATGAGAGTGGAAGTATTTGAAGTTTTCTTTAGGGTTTTTGAGTGAGAAGCGTATGCCATTGCTATAAGTTGTTGAAAACCTAATTGAGTTGTTTGGTTGTTGAGAGTTTGGTTTTGAGATTGCTTCCATTGAGATTGATTTGATCAAGCTATGCTTTACTTGATACATGATTTGGGCTTGCTCCTTTGAGATTTGATTTTATCAAGTTGTACTTTGCTTGATAAATTTGGTTGTGTGGTTAAGCTAAGCATTCCCATTTGAGAGAAGTTGAAAATTTCTTGAATCCCTTTTTTATGCTTAGAGAGATATTGCTTTGAGTTCTTGAAAACTAACTTGGCTAGGGTTTGATAGCAAGTTATGGTTCTATGTTTGAGGAGTTGATTTCTTGATATTGCATTATTGGCAATTGTTGAGTTGTGGTTCGAGATCTTGTGAAAGTAGACTACTTATATGAGATTGATTTGAGTTGAGATTGAGAGTTAAAGGATAAAACATATTGATTCTCTAACAATTCTTTTTATGCTTCTATGAGATTGATTTGATATGATTGGATGAAATACATTGGGTCTCTAACAATTCTCTTTGTGTGTTCACATTGGACAAGTTTCTTGGTAAACTTGCTTGAGCTGATTTGGGCAAGTTCTTGGTGAGCTTGCTAGGACAAATTTGGACAGGTTCTTGTGGAGAACTTGTGGACTGATTTGGATAGGTTCTTGTGGAGAACTTGTGGACTGATTTGGATAGGTTCTTGTTGAAGAACTTATGGAAAAATTTGATGAAGTCTTGGTGAATACTTGTGAGCAATTGTGATTGATTTTTTCAAGATTTTGTCTTAAGTTTGGGATAGATCTGACAGAGATTTGAGAGCATATTCGTGCTGGACTAGAGGACTAAGTTTGGTAAAAATTTTTGACAAATTTTGAGACGACTTGTGCTGGACCGACTGATTGTGTTTAGTACAGGTGTTGATGAGCAGCTATGGAGGTGATTAGTGAGGATAGAAGTCTCTAGAGCTAGATCAAGGAGGACATGACATCTTCTGTAGAAAGGAGTTCCACCTACTAGTGGCAGAAGAGGTAGTGATATTCTGAAGTATCATTTCTAGAGCTTTGGTGGATAGGACATCTCCTTTGGGTAGGAGTCTCATAAATATTTTATTAGGGGAAGGATTATCCTTTGGACAGGAAGTCCATAAATATTGTAATTGGGAAGGATTCCCAAAGGATTTGATTGAGAAAATTTATTGAAAGATTTTTTCTGTGGAGTAGCCCACCTTGGGTGAACCACATTATATTGGTGTCTCAATTATGTGATGACTTGTACACTGTTTTTATTACTATTTTGATTTTGCTATTGGTTCATTGTATTACTTTCTGAAGTAAAAGGAAAAATTTAAAAAGTGGTATTATACTGTTCACCTGTCCTCTTAGTATAGGCTTGTGTTCTTCAATTTATATCAGAGCAGGTTCCTTCGGAAGAGTTTCACAACTTGAAGGAAAATCTTGAAAAGAACACAATGGATTTTACAAGTGGTAATTCAACACCTATTCTTGATGGGACATATTTTGGTCTATGAAGCATAAATATGAAGGTTCATATAATGGCTCTTGGAAATGAAGTTTGGGAAGCAGTTGAGTTTGGGTACACTATTACAAAGATCCCTCCTACTAAAGATGAGAAAATTCTACATCACAGTAATTCAAGGGCAATGAATGCAATTCTAAAAGGTCTACAAAAGGTAGATATTACAAAGGTGATTCATTGTAATACAACAAAGGAAATGTGGGATCAATTGAAATTGGTTCATACAGGTGATGCAAATATCATAAAAGTAAAATTGAGATATTACAGAGGCATGTTTGAACAACTCAAGATGAATTATGAAGAAAATATTAGTGACTATATGATTCGTATGGATGATATTGTTCATTCCATGAAGGAACTAGGTCTTGAGCTTGCTGAAAATGATGTTTGTGATAAAATTTTGAGGTCTCTTCCAAATAGATTTAGTGAAAATATTTCAGCTATTGAGGAAGCCAAGGATTTGGATAAATTAAAAAAGGATGAGCTTCATAGTATAATTGTAGCTTTTGAGTTATGAACTAAAGTGGTACCTAATACTAAGAAGGAGGTAGCTTTCAAAGCTACCAAGAAGTCCAAGGGTAAACAACAAGAAGACAGTGATGAGTCTTCTAGTGATGAAGAAGCAAACTCCAGTAGGAAAAGCAAGTTCTCAAGAAAGCACAAAGGTATGAAATCTATTAAATATTTCAATTGTGGAAAGTTTGATCACTATGCTACTGATTTTATAGAACCCAAGGATGATTGTGATGAAGAAAAATAGGATTATAAGCACAAGGAATCTGAGAAGCACAGGTATCAAAGGAAGAACAAAAATGAGCAAAATAGTCAGGGGAAGAGGTACTTCCAAAACACAAGAAAATTTTCTACACAGACAAAGCAAGTAAGTGTTCTAGTAGTGATGATGGAAGTTCTTCAAGTGATTATAGAAATGAGATGTTGTTTCTAACGGAAAAGGAAGTAAAAGAAAAGAGGAATAGATTTGTTGTGCTTAGGTGCTTTAGATGTGGAAATTTTGGTCACCTTGAGGATGATTGTACAAATGATGGTTTGAATTCTGGTAATACTATGTATGAGGATGCTTCAAAATTTTTTGAGGAAGATCTTATTATGGCTTTATATGAAGGTAGCACCTCTAGTGGTAAGAAATAAAAAAATGATATTGATGTTTCAAAAGGTAAACAAATAGAGGATGTTTCAGAAAAGGGAGAAGTAGATCTTGAGGCTAAACTTGTTAATGCTCTTGATGTGCTAAATAAAGAAAGAAAGAAATATGCTAGACTCATTGATAGGTTTGATGAATGCCATTATGAAAGAGATGAGCTTATAGGGAATATTGATATCTCTGTAGCAAAGACACAGGAACTCAAAGAAGAGTTGGCAGCTAGGTATCTTGAGTGTAAAGAGTTAAAACATGAAGTAGCTTCGTTGAAAAAGGAAACTAAAGAGTACAAAGAGAAGCTTTGCAGGTTTGAAGAAAGTTCCAAGAAGGTAAAATAAATCATCAAGGATCAAAGAAGGACAACAAATAAAATAGGTCTTGGTTTTGGAAAGAAACAAAAGGAACAGGTTGAGGAATCTAGTATGAGCTCCCAAAAATAAGATGGTTCAGATGTGGACTATGAGAACATCTCCTTTAGGTATGGTACTTTTCATGAATATGGTCATCTAGTTAGGGATTGTAAAAATTGGATTCTAGATCAAGCACAAGAGAAAATGATACCAAGAGGTTTTTAATTACTTAAAAAATATATATATAAAGAAAACAAACATCTAAAGAGTAGGTAGTCATCTCCACCAATAATTTCCAACCTTTCAATGGATGATGAGGAGAAAATCATGGAAATAGAAATTAAATCCGTAAGAAAGGAATCAATGATTGAAGAAATAGATCACAACACTAAGCCAATTCTAGATCTAATAAGTAGCCTACAATAGAATCTACCCAAAAATTTAAAGAGATCCCAAAGAAAAAATAGAATCCAAGAGAAAAACAATGAATCTAACAAATCAAATGGAGGAACTCATAAAGGAATAGATAGTGGAGGTGACACCTAGAAATCTTGTGATAGTGACATGGTGGTATTCTCACTAATACCAGGTTTGGAATCCATCCCAAAACCAATAAGAGTGACTTATGAGTCGACTACAAATATGAAACTAGATACATACCAAAGAGTAGGTATGAATACTACTCAACAACAAATAGAAAAAGAAGATATGAAGCTAGTAGCAATGGGTAAGGTCAAGGATATTACCCATATTTTAGTTCTTGTGCTTGATGAATTGCATCACCTATAGTATTTTATGGCTTAAATGTATCCCAATAAAACGTAATAAAGTAAAATAAATGATTTGACAACATCATCCATAGATGGTTTTTATTCAATAATTAAAAGTTTTGTTAGAAGAGATGCAAATATTTTCCAAAATATTTTGGCCTACATGTAGGGTTGAAGCTTTGGGCTCCCAAGGAGCTTTTGGAGGAGTGGCTTGTCTTTAGGATCTGAAATATATAGTGATACAACAAAAAATAAGAAGTTAAGGGATTCTAGTTTTACTATCCCAAAGTAGGCATTCTTCTTACCATTGGTTATATATTAATGCATACTCTTCTATCATCCTAGATGAAAAACAAAAATAATGGAGTAATGTAAAATATATTACTGGTCATTTTTCTTAAGCATGGCTACTTGTAGGTAGGGATTTTAACACCATCTTCTCATTGAAAACAAATATAGGTAAAAATCACACTCTAGACAATAGTACTAAGCTCATGATGGAGCATATTTGATATCTTCATTTAGTAGAAATCAAACCAGATAATGGCATGATGACTTGACATAATAAAAGGTAGGACCTAGCATGCATTCTCGAAATACTGGATAGGTTTATGTTATTAGAGGAGTTTTTGAGTAATGTATATATTCCAAGAGCATAGATATTGAATAATGCAGAATTTTATCATTAGCTAGTGTAGGTGGATGTATGGCATACCAAACCCAACTATGCTCCTTTTAGATTCCAGCTAATATGGTTTCAAGATAGTAGTTTCCGAGTTAAGTTTTATCAATGGTGGTAGGAGGGTAAACCCATGTATGGTATGTAAAATTTTGTTAGGAGGGTTTAGTACCTCAAATCCAACTTGAAAGTATGGAACTAAGCAGATTTTGGTGACAAAAAGGAAAATAAATGACACATTTCAACCAAACTTGAGGACCTCAATGAGAAAATGTGAAAGGATAACACTATTGAGATTCAAATCAAGAAACAGGTTAGTCTTACTACTCAGATGGAGGAATGAGAAATAAGATAAGAAATCCTATGGAAATAGAAATTTATGGTCCAATGGATCCAAAAGGGAGATGGAAACACTAGTTTCTTCCATAAATCTCTCCTAGCAAGATGGTTGCACAATTTTATCTCTTCCTTATAAATAGTTTTAGGTGATTTAATACACACATGGTATGGGATGAAAGATTTAACAAGAGATTAATTTGCCCAACTCTTTAAGAAAATACCACTAAATCAAGAGGCACAATAGGAAATACTCTAAGGGATTCCTTCTCTCATCATAGAAGAAGATATAATGTAAATTTGATTGCCCCAATTACTTCTAAAGAATACGACATGTAGTTTTCAAGATACAAAAAAGTAAAACTCTAGTTCTGAATGGATTTCCCATATAATTCTACCAAGAATTCTTGGATATCCTTAAAAATAAGTGTTGTAAGTAGTAGAAGAGGCTAGGATAATAAAATTCATTCTCAAAGAGGTGAACAATACATAGGAGTCTAAACACATCTCTAGCTACTAGCTAATTTCCCTTTGTAATTTTTGATATAAAATTATCACTAAGATTATGGTAGAAATGATCAAGCCTTTTCTTCACATAATTATTTCTTTGAAATAGGTTGGTTTTGTGGAAGGAAGACAAATTTTGGATGAGATAGTATTAGCTTAGGATGCCATGGTGGATGAAGTTTAGATATCTATATTTTAGTGGGATTTTTTAGAATTGTAAAATTTCTTATATTTTTAAAGAGGAAGCTCATGAATGGTGGGATTTTAATGCTCATGAATGATATATGAAGTTTATATCTCTATATTCTAGTGATATTGTTTGAAATTGAAAACTTTTTTATCTTTTGAAAGAGAAATTTTATAATTGAAAGGATATTCTTACCAAAGAAAGGTATGCTAAGGAAGGAACTTGGACATGGGATGAAATAGAGCATGCATTTATGAGTTAATGGAAACTTGATGAAAAGATAGTTTGAAGGTCACCATCAAAGGTTATGAAGAAGAAATTAAAATTCCTAAGTGAAGAACTAAAAGAAATGAAAAAAGAGAATATAATAGAATAAAAAATGGATGAAAACATTCAAGTTCATGGTCACATTAAAAAGAAAATTTATTAAGAAGCAAGAATTCAAGGAGAAATAAGAAGCAATTATGGTAAGGGAACAAGTTGAAGAACCATTAGAAAACTCAAAAGTCGAATTTACAATAGCAACAACAACAAATTGTATAGAAGAAACAACAACAAAGTTTAAAGAATACTTGTTAAAAGTGCACAAGGATGCACCAAAAGAAAGGTATAAGAGAGAATATTGTGAAGAAGACCCTAAAAAAAATAAAAAACAATTTTTTTGAAGAATCAAAGATAACAAAATGTTAGGTTAAGGTTGCAACATATCGACACCCACACCACCCGGAGTGGAAATAATCTTGGATGCATGGATTAAGGGATCAATATTTTAGATCTATATAGAGTAAAAAAAGCATAAAGTATGGTAGTGTTTGGAAAAAAAACATAATATTTCTATATTGCAAAGGGGTATAACAACATCTGAGAACAATAGGACCAGCTATTCAAAATAAGAGTAGATCAACAAAAACATAGAGTCAAAAAAGCGGTTATGAATATTCAAGTACCACAATGGTAGCTTGGCATCATAAAAAACCATCACTAATAAGGATTTCACTTGATGAATGGATGAACAAGATAAAAAATTCTCACAAAAAAAAATGTTGAATATATATTTAAAAAAAATAAAGATGCAAAAAAATGAATATAAAAAATTCAATTATTTTTTGAAAAAAATGTAGACATCTAATTATAGCATCTCAATTGAAATGAGAATTAAATATTTTTAAAAATTCACAAGATTCATAGAAGAAAGGTGTTACTTATAAAATATGACCTATTTCTAAATAATAAAATCCATCTTATATAACTTATAACCTTTAAAAAAAATTATAATCATTTATATATATTTATTGAAACCAACAATTATATTCAATAAAAATAAAAGAGGTTACAATAAAAAGGAGTTGTAAAGATCATAGCTTGAGGTGCAAGGCTACCCATACGATCGAAATCGGAATCAACCTTTAAAAGAGTAAAAAAACAACATTATTAAACATAGAAAAATAAAATAGATTAATACTGTAACGCACAAAGTTGACTTATTGCTCATCATATTGTGTCTATTCAAAACCAACACCTCTAAACAATAGCATGCAGAACCAAATTTAAGTAATGGAAGAATTACATTAAAAAAACGAAGGTTACCTTGTGGACCATTTTCAGGCATAAACATGCACAATCGATTGAAAGGAGCCATTATCACATGCATTCGCCAATGTTGCGCATCAATTTACTAGAGTTGGAAACCATATTAATACTCAAAAACCTAGCATTCCCATCTGTCCAAATCCTAGAAGAGTTCATCGAATGTGCGGATCCATATATATATATATAATTAAAATATGCGTCGTGGGCGAGTGTGTGAGGGGGTGGGTTTGTGGTGAATGTGTGTTAAATTCCTTATTGATAAACAGAGCTCTCGACTTTACTTTACGAGGAATCATGAATAGGAGGAGACTGCTCAACCTTATAACCATGTCATAAAAGTTTCTCACACTAACCAAATCAAATATATAATTAAAATATATTTATATAATATCTAAAAAATATAATTAAATATATATATTTAAATTATAATTAAAATATATATTTAAAAGTTCTAAGAGAAATATAGATGGATTTTTTAAAGTGAAAAAAAAAAAAATCTTTGAAAATGGCATCTTTAAAAAGGGTTTATTAGTATAGAAGGGTTATGGGATTTTACTGAAAGAAAGGGGAAATGTAAACTCTATTTACGTCCTTTTCACGACTAATTGCAGCATCAGTTTTAGTTGTTAAGGATTTAAATACTGGTCATGATAACTTGGGAGTTCATAAATTTATTAAACATACAATTTTATATATTTTTTATTTGGTTAGTGTGAGAAATACCTATGGTTAAGTTATAAGGTAAGGTTAAGTAGTATTCTCTCAACCAATGATTTCTTGTAAAATTGTTAGCTATGCTTATTAATAGGGAATTTAACATACAACCACCACGCACCCACCCTCTCACACACCTGCCCATGTTGTGGTTTGAACCTTGCACCTTCCAAAGAAGAGCCAAAGCCTAAACCCTTGTATTGTCCCCCTAAGACCTAATAAAATGATTTTAGATAAAGGCTAAGTTGTGGTTTTCTTCTGGATTATTTTTATTTATAATTTTTTTTCTATGTTGTTAAGTTTTGTTTTTATCATAGAAATAGGTAATTTTTTACAATTTTCTATGTAGGTTTGAATCCTACTCCATGCTATCACTATCCTACAACCTACCACTATTTTTAATGTTGTGGAGCTAATTAAATTGTATATTTTTTATTTTTTATAGGTTTTTAGTTAAATATATTATTATTATTATTTTAATAAAATATTAATAATTCAATTTTTTGTATTTTAATAAGAGTTTTTTTTTTTAAATTTAATTTTCTTTTAAGATTTAAATATTATCAAGAAAAAAATCGTAAATATAATTGGTTACATTTTTTAATACTATGTTTTTCTTTAAATATTTGTAAATATTTTTTATACTACCCCTAATAATTTTTTTTTTAGATAAATAATGTATACTTTTTATTTGGCACCACTCCCATTAAAAAATCAAACATTACATTGTTTTCATTACGTTTCTAAGTTAATCAAAACATATATAACTTTACCTTTTTATCAAAGATGTTCTTCATTTTCTTCAAGTTGCTAAGTGTTAAGTTTCCATAATCAACTCCTTTTATATCATGTCTTTTAAAATTTAAACTCTATCAAGATAAAATTCAACACCATAAAGGGTTAAAATATTTGTTGCTCAACTTTTATATCTAAAAATATCTTGTTTCTAACAACTTCACAATGTCTTAATACTTTTTTTTTCAAGGTTCTTATTCATTCCCTTAATATTCAAAGATATTATTTCATAGTTTTTTTGTTTTTTTGTTTTTTATTATTATTTTTTAGTGGATTTAGCTCCACTTCTTGTTAGCACTTGTGATATTTGCTTTTGTTTTTCCATATCAATATCCCTTTAGGTTTAGTTTCTTTTTGTATTTGCTTATTGGGTCTTCCTTTGTTTTATCATTCCCACCAATACTTTCATCTTCATCAATCTCTTCAATATTATCACATTATTAATAGTAAGACTTATCATCTTTAGGTTTACCTTATTTTGAAGGATTTGAAATGCATAGAATAACCTCAAAGGCACAATATTATTTATGTTTTCCTAAAATCCTTATAGTGCAAAGATGTTCTTATGTAGGAATTATATTCTTATTCTTCCCTAGAAAACCTTAATTATTATGTGTTTACTTCATCCTCAATTATTTATTATGTTGCTCTTGAAACCATAAAGTGCAAGGTATAACATCTTCACCATTTTTACATTTATTACCTAAAGAGGATTCTATACTAGAGAAAAATGAAGATAATTTACTTGATAAACTTGACCTCTTTTATTGTCTATATTCAAGGATTTCTCTCCATATATTCTTTTGAATATTTGATTCCTTCTAATATTTTCAAATGATAATGTAGATATGCTTTCTTTACCTTATTATTTTAGAGTAGAATTTCTTTGATATTATTTAGCTTCAATTACTATATGATTTCCTTGCTTCATATTGAATTTTATCTCATGGATACATTTTTTTATCTCTTTATTCATAGTTTTCACTTTGCAAATTCTTGCTATGTGTCCAATATAAAAATAATTATGGCAACAAAATACAATATTTTCATAATCTACTTTTTGATCCCATTCTCTTGATTTAGATTTTATATTTATAGATTATGGATTTTTTTAAAAATCCATAACAACACATATTCGAGTATATATAGCATGCTTTCACTCCTTAGTAGTTAGTACTTCTTTGATGAATTCCCCTAGGGTATTTCTAATATTCTTCATGATATCACAATATGAAGCTAATTTTAAAATTAAAATGCAAGTATAAATAATTACAAATATAAATAAACTAACTGAGGAAGAAGGCTCAGATCCAAGGATTTCATAACAAAGAATAATCCTGAAAGTACAAAGAATAAGAAAATGCCTATGATGCTACGAAGAAAATACCACATGGCATATGACCTAACTAACATGAGCGATAAATCACACTTATGTGGACAAGCCTTATTACAAAAAAGACTAAGTCCTAAAGGCTAAAAATCTAGGCTAAACCTAAGTGCAAGAAAAATAAAAATTAGGCCTCATCACTCGTCCCATAAAAATAAGTAGTGGACTCCATTAATTTTAAAAAAGAGAGAAAATCCTAAGACATATGGTGAGCAAAAATACAACATTCTTAGTGTAGAAATTGGCCATGACAGACACAACATATGAAGTATAAGTACCCTAGTGATTTTGTCGAGTCTTCATATCAAAGAGTGTATCGGTAGCAAGTGAAAGCTATGCATCAGGAACCACATCAACAAGATGAGTGATAGCTAGAGTGGATTCTAAGGTGGAATCATAGTATGGTTTGATAAAATCCACATTGATGACATCATGAATTCCAAGATGAGCCATAATATCCAAGCGAAAGGTATTCTCTGAAATTTGTTGAATAATGGTGTAAGGTCCATAGCGTAGTGGCTTGATTTTGCTATGGTCCTTACCAATAAAACGTCATCTATGGATATAGAACCATACTTTATCACCAACCTAAAAATGATGATGAGTACGATGTCGATCCATTTGTTGTCATTGATTTTGACAAGTCTTCTAAAGAATATAAACCACTTTGGATTGAAGGCTTTGCAAATGCTAGACCAATAAAACGTCATTATATAATGCAAGTGATTATATAATACGACTATATGAAATGCAATAAAATGTAATATTTTTATGCTTTTATTATTTTAATGATGTTTTTGGATTTTGATATATATACATTTGACCAATGGGCTTGGTGGATGCCACTGGGGCTTTTGGGTGACCAAATGGCTTTTGGGTATCTTTGGGACTTTTTGGATGACCAAAGGGTTTATAGAGACCTTTGGGAATTTTTGGTTGACCAAAGGTTTTATGGGTACCTTTGGAGATTTTTGGGTGACAAACGGAGTTTATAAATACCTTTGGATATTTTTGAGTGACCAAAGGGTTTATGGGTACCTTTGGGGATTTTTGGATGACCAAAGGGTTTATGGGTACCTTTGAGGTGATTTTGGGTGACTAAAGGGTTTATAGATACCTTTGGGGCTTTTTGGATGACCAAAGGGTTTATGGGTACCTTTGGGGTATTTTTGGGTGATAAAATGGTTTATAAATACCTTTTGGGTTTTTGGGTGACCAAAGGGTTTATAGGTACATTTGGGGCATTTTGGGTGATGAAAGGGTTTATAGGTACCTTTGGGGCATTTTGGGTGACCAAAGGGTTTATATATACCTTTGGGGTATTTTGGATGATCAAAGGGTTTATAGGTACATTTTGGGCATTTTGGTTGACCAAATGGTTTATAGATACCGTTGGGGATTTTTTGGTGACTATTGGTGCAAAATCTGCCTTTGGTTACGTTTGCGCACAAGACTTTGCCAACATTGAAATACCAGGTTCAAAACGGTGCTTACCCAGTTCAATCTCCAAAGGGGGTTGGTTCATTGATTTTTAGGGAAAAGAAAGAGATAATTAAATGCATAAATAGAGGGAAATATAGCTATTTCTACGAGTATTTAAATGGTGCAGATTAGATAATAGCAAAGCAATTTCTATAGTCTTTTACAAAAAGGTATTTTTTAACCATCAAAATATAATAACTAATCCTCTGGTGTGGATTTTATCAAACATAAGCCTATTAGAACCATTAATTTAAGAGTTAAGAGAACTTCGAATTCAAAAAATAGAATGAGAATTAAATTAGTTTTTATTCAAACTAACTTTATACAATAGTTAACAACCCATACATACTTGATAACAACACAAGTGAGCTAGAAACCAGAAAGGATAATATTTATTTGCTTTCATAAGTCTATGTACATTGCCTTGTAAACATCCAAGAGCCAACCTTTTGTTTGGGTAACTCATCTTATATATACATAACTGAAAAATTGAACGTTGTTACAATAATATACCCGTAGGATCATTCTAGTAGAGTGGTAGTTGAGAGAGCATGGGTCTTCAACTAGAAATGGTTGGGATCTTCTTGTTATTGCAATCCATCCTTATCTTCCTGGAGGTGTCATGGCGTAGATGTCTTTCACTGCTCTTCTTTGGGTTCAAAATATTGTGTCATCAATACTTTTTCCTCAAACTTGGCCTTCGGGTTCAAAACTATTGTGCCATAATGACTTTTTCCCTTCATATATCATTCAGGACCAAAATTGTTGCACTGCCATGACTTTTTCCTTTAATTTGACCTTTGGGATCAAAACTATCACATCGTCATGACTTTCTCCTTGGAATTAGCTTCTTAGCTTGAAAATGTGGCATAATCATGACTTTTTCCCTTCATTTGACCTTCAAGTCCAAAAATGTCGCATCGTCATGACTTTTTCCCTACATTTGATATTTGAGCTCAAAAAGATTGTGCCATCATGAATTTTTCCCTTCATTTGACCTTCGGGCTCAAAACTATCACACCATCGTAACTTTTTTCTTGGACTTAGCTTCTTAGCTCAAAAATGTCACACCATTGCAAATTTTTCTTCAGACTTAGCTTTAGGGTTATGCATAAGAGATCGGACTCAAAATGTACTTGTAAAAAAATGGTGAATCCTAATTGAAATCAAGGTGAATCCTAAGCAAATCAAATCAATCATCTTCACACCAAAATTTGGGGTATTTGAAGCCCTAAAATTAAGGTCATATTTGGGGAAAATTTTGACCTATTAAATCACCTTATAACTTCATAAAAATACCACCATTAGATCAATCTCAAAAAGAGATTTCCAACGAGTACAAATATGCCTATTTTTGGATATAAATTATGGTGAATTGACCCTAAGAAAAAATTGCTCCTAAAACTTATAGGCGAATGGGCCAACATCGAGGGTCCTCATATTCACAAATTTTCAATTTTGAAAATCCTAATATTCACCAAATTTGTGAATATTCACCACTATGTATAGCCCTTCTTATCTTCATAGCTCAAAAATATCATGCCAACATGATGTTTTCCCTTCATTTGATATTCGAGCTCAAAACTGCCACACCATCGCAACATTTTACTCAAACATAGCTTCTTAGCTCAAAAATATCATGCCATCATGAATTTTTCCTCAAACTTAACTTTGTAGCTCAAAAATATTGTGACATCATGAATTTTTCCTGGACTTAGCTTCTTGGTTCAAAAATATCACACCATCATGAATTTTTCCTCAGAATTAGCTTCGTAGCTCAAAATTGTCACACCATCATGACTTTTTTCCTTTATTTGACCTTCAGGCTAAAAAATATCACACCATCATGACTTTTTCCTTGGACTTAGCTTCTTATCTCAAAAATGTTGCACCATCATGAATTTTTCCTCATACTTAGTTTTGTAGCTCAAAAATATTATGCCATCATGAATTTTTTCCCAAACTTAGTCTATTGGTTCAAAAATATTGTGCAACTATGACCTTTTTTCTACACTTAGAATTTTTTTGAGAAGATCACTCCTTATTCCCCTTGATGTGGTCATTTTCACCAATATTATTATCACCTCTTGAGGAAATTTTGCCAATGAAATATTAGAATCTAGAGCCCTTATCCATTGGGAAATTGAGTAAAAAAAACAACTAAAAAGAAACTAAGGGGAGAAAATGGGAGTGATGCCAAGAAAAAATATGCTTCTTGCTCTGTGTGGTCATTCCTTGGGAGTGTCTTCTTTTGTAGATTTATCTATGTCTTCTTGCCTAGGTTCTACTACACTGCTTTCTAAGGCTTTTTTAGCTTTTTCATGCTTCTCCTTTTCTTATACAACTTCATTATAAGTGGCATAGGCCCTTTTCTAAGTTTCTTCGTCTCGGTCTGAAGTTTCCTTGAAAGTCAAATAAAAATATTCTAGCTCTTCTACTTTGTCATATGATAGAAATTTTGACTTCATGTCTAATTCATACAAGCAAGAGTTGATCTAAGTGAGGTATTGAGCCATACTAAATATTTGTTCTTCCTAGAATGGTTCTTCCTAGCTATCTATATTTGATTAATTCTCTATGAAAGTTTTCCAGGAAGCCTTAAACTCATCTTCCTCCAAGAAGTTTGAATCTTTGTCCCAAAAGCTTGGCATGTCGTAGTTTTCTACTATGTTTACATGATTCAAAATTCCCTTAGATTTTACCTTGATTTCTTGCATTATTTTGGCACTTTCTATTACCATCTTGTGTCTCTTGAAGAAAATCCTAGTAGCTAGTTTATCTTGGGACCATTTTTCATCCCAGGCTCTGTATTCAAATATTTCTTGCATATTTTCTACCATGAGTTATATTTTTTTGCTACAAATAAATTTTCTTTTAGGCAATTGATGGATGTAGAAGTTTTATCTTCTTCCTGACACAACATCTTCTTAATTTTGACCAAGTACGATAACGTAGGCCTTAATTTTAAGTTCATATTTTGGATGCCCCCAATAATTTCCTTTCAGACTTCTTTGAACTTTTTCTTGGATAGCCCATTGGTTTTACTAGTACCATCTAAGATCTATTTATGGAGATCTTCCACTTACTTGTTCAATAGCTGGATATTTATGTGGCCTTTTTCTCTTCTTCCTTATAAGGGGCCACTTCATTGAACATTTTTTCCACATCTTTGCTTCATTTTTCAATGACCTTTCAATTGTCTTTTGTTGATTCAAGGCTTCTTCCAAATGCTTCTTTGCTTGCTCAACCTTGAGGTATCTCTCTTTGTAATACTCAAAATTCAAGTATATTATTACCATGTGAGCTTGGGATTTTCCCCCTTCATCCTCCATCGATAGATGAGTGATATATTTGGTAGTTATCTCAACTTGATAATATTCCAAGGTAATTTTCCCTTCAATATTTTGGACCAGCGACATCATATTCAAGGTAGAACACTACATACTAATAGGGTCTAGGGCTATACCTTCCCTGATGCTAGCTATATCCTTGGAAATTTAAGTGTTGCATGACTTCAAATAGGCAAAAGCATTTAGGATTGCCATTTTTAATTTTTTTAGTTTATAAATTATGGGGTGACTTTCAGAAGAAGATGCAGGAATGGATTGAAAAGTTTGGAAAGTTGGTGGTATAATGGAAGGTAATGGTGGATATGGAGGCATCCACATTTGGTTTTTTAGCTAGTATATATAGGAGTATATCTAAGGATGCTTTTGAGTCAGTTTGGGATGATGGTGGTAATGGTGGAGGCTGTTGAATAGAGGGAGAAGAGGCATCACCCTGATATACAGAATGGGAAGGGGAATTCCTTTAGGTATGATAAGAATAAGATATAACAAGGTTAATAGGATATATACATGATTTATTTTATGGGTTTGAGTTTCCAATGCTTGTTGCATTCTCAAGAGGGGTCTAGTATTCAGTATAAGTCTATGATATCTTTTGTAGGCTAGTATCTCCAATATCCATTGCATATTTGGTAGGGACTTATTCTTTGACAAGATATTCTCTGGTGGGGATAGATTTTTTAGCCATTTCAACCACTTATTAGTTGTTCGTATCTTGATGTCTAGATATTTGTTTAGTTCTATCCCTTGTGTTTTCTTCTTGGTCCCTTGTTTCTTCTTGATCCCCTATTTCTTCGAAGTGTGCTTCTTCTTGTCTCCTTTCATTTTTTCCCCCTACCTTTGTCTACTTTGCTTTTATATTTCTTTGGAAGAGAGAAACATCATCATAAAACTCTGGGTCTGATGTGGAAGGGGAGATGAATTTATGAGCCACCTTCTTTGGGGCTTTTTTTTGCTCAATGATAATCTCTTTACCTTTACCTTGGCTAGTCCCCACCTTTTCAATGATGAGGAGAATAGGGATACCATTGATGTCTAGAAATATTTTATCTGCAAGATTTTTCGAGAATGTGAAGAACACGAGATTATACTAAGAGAGGGGGTGAACAATATAAAATCAAATTTTAGTTTTCATTCCCAAACAATATTATCCAATATTATCAATGGAAATATCAATATAAATAATCAAAGTAATGCACAAATCATAACACACAAGAGAGACACAAATTTAACGTAGTTCACCCAATGTGGGCTACTCCACAGAGAAAATTTTTCTTCTAAATTTATCAAAAAATATTTTGGAATCAATTCCCTATTACAATGTTTATGGACCCTATCCAAAGGAGACACTAATCCTATATGCTCTTATTTGTGGATCTCTCTCCACAGGAGAACTCTTTCCCATTTTCTCTAGTTCATGCAACTTGATCCACAAGAATTCTATCTCCTCAACTGGTTCATGGATATCTCTTCATAAAATAAATCTATCTTCCCAATTTGTTAATGGATCACAATCCATAGGAGAACTCTTTCCCATTACTATGGTTCATGGATCTATCTCCAAAGGAGAAATATTTCCCCTCTACTTTGGATGGTGATCTTCTAGAATACTTTTTCTCCAACTACTCTAGCTTGTGGATCTCTCTCCATAGGAGACCTCTATCACCATTGCACTATCTAATGGACCTATATCAACTAGAGACCTCTGTCCTATCTACTCTATCACCTCCAAATATTGCTCTCAACACTATCTCAAATCTGCAGTAAAATCTATCCCAAATCTAGTATAAATATGCTCTAACTCTTTATCAAATCTGCACCAAAATCTATCCCAAGTCTAGCACAATTTTTCTCTAACTCTATCTCAAATTTATACCAAAATATATCCCAAGTCTAGCACAAATCTTCTCCAAATATTCTCATGAATCTACACCAAACTCTATCTCAAATCTATTCCCAAGCTTTAACACAAAGCTTGATCAAATTAGAAACCAAACCTACTCTCAAATATATATCAAAACTATCCTCAAGCCTTAACACAAAGCTTGATAAAATCAGCAGCCAAACCTGCTCTTAAATCTGTCTCAAGTCTTCTCAAAATACTTGTTCAAATCTACCTTCAAGCCTTCTCAAAATACTTGCTCAAATCTGCCTTCAAGCCTTTTCAAAATACTTTCTCAAACCTGCCTTGAATACTTATAAAAATACTTGCTCAAATATGCCTCCAATCCTTCTCAAAATACTTGCTCAAATATACCTTCAAGCCTTCTCAAAAGACTTTCTCAAATCTACCTTCAAGCCTTCTAAAAAAATTGTACCAAATATTTCCAAACCTTGCACACAAACAAAGCTTATATCTTTTTCAAAAATACTTTCTTCAAATAAAATATATCCTATTCAGAATTCGTTTAACCTCTGAAACATATAGAGAATGATATGCCCTATCAAATAGCTCAATATGTTCTACTCAATAATTAAATATTTTGCTTTCACACATTTCATATTTATTTCCTTTTAAACATAGATCTAGTTTAGCATTTGACACCTATCTTCTTGATGCACACACTTGCTTTCACAAATTTGATTTCTAATATTTGCATATTCACTTTCAATATCACTTAAAACCAATGCTCAAGAGTTTCAAAAAATCATTCAACCAATGAAGCATAACTTACTCACAAACCCTAATAAGTATTTTCAAATATTCTTCCAACAAAGAACACAATATAGGTCGCAAAACCTAATCAAATATTTTCAAAAATGCTTATCAAACAATCCTTTTCACTCCACCTTATGTTCAAAAACATTTACTCAATAAAACACTTTAAACAAAGACTGATGTGCCCATACCTCTTTGCTTTGATGAAGATATGTCTTCAAAACCTGTCTCACCAACAACCAATTCCTTTTGAGCCACTTCAAGGTTAGATAGCAATATTCTATCTCTAAAATATCTACATGAATTTTCCCTCAATAAGGTGCTCAATGAATTTTGAAAATAATGTTCTAGGACTCTTCTTTTGTTGCATAAACCTCAACAAAATTCTCTCAATAATTTCTCTTTTATAAAGCAAGAACAAACAATAGCATCACCCTTTACACATTTTATCTCCCTCTATCACAAAATAATTTTCAATTTATTTTAATGTCCAAGAACCAAAAATTACAATTATAAATAAACCATTTACAAACTTATCACTCCAATCTTTACGTTTAAGATAACTAGCAGCAATAATATTTAAATATTATACAAAATTTTATTTCTCCTTATACCTCCTATATGCCAAACTACACACCAAATCACATCCGCAAAATATACACTAAATCCAACATTTAATTAAATAACTGGAGCATACCTTATAAAAAAAATTATTCCTTACCATCGTAGATGGGAATCGACCCTCCGACCTCTACCTTCCAAGTGTAGTGCTCAATCGCTTGTGCTAGCCAACTGATTGAGACCTAACCCTTGGCATCCACCTTTTATCCTTACTACCTCCAAAAAAATTGAATTAAAACACTTCAAGATAGTGCTAGGGGGAATTGAACCATGCACCTTTTCTCTGCCAGCACCTTACGTAGGACCCACCTACCACTTGGGCTACTAGCTATCACTAAAAAAACACGTCCATCATCTTATCCTTATTTGCTGCCTCTTGCTCGACGAATGGATTTTGAGAACTTTTATCTGCACTCCTCGATCAATTAATTCATGCACTTTTAACATTGGTGGCTCAAAAAATAATTTGGCTTCTCCCTTTTATATGCATTCGAAGCATTTTATGACATTGGTGGAAACCTTTATTAAATTTTGATTTTGGCACCCTTTGCCAATTTCAAATTTAATTTTATATTTAACTTGGCAATTGACTTGGCAATTATTGTTGGTAATTGGATGGAGGTATAAGGTTAAATAGAAATATTGCTTTGACATTGTTATTATTGATGCTTAATGTTTATAAGGTAAATGCATTTAGAAGTAAATGTATTCTAGGAGTTATAAGGGTTTAAGGAATAATTGTGCTTAATGTCATATTGGGGTTAGAAAGCCTTTGGAGTTATTGAATGGATATTCTCTTGTAATTATTTTTGAGGTTGAATTTATTTTGTGATATATTAAGTAGGAGTTATAAGGTGTAAAGGAATATTGTTGATATGTATATTTGTGAGTTTTGATTATTGATGAGTTGGAGTGATAAGGTGTTATTAGGAATCTTATAATTGTGCATTATTCCATTGTTTCTAACTCTAATTTGTGGCAAATTGAGAGTTAGTGTTGTGACAGATTTTGAGTTCTCCTTCTTCATCAAAGTAAAGATATGGGCACATTCTTCCATGGTTATTATTGATTGTTGGTTTTCTGAAAATAAGTTTGGAGTGAAAAGGATTAAATTAAGTTTCCTTATATGGAGTGGATCTTATTTTCTGAAAGTGGAAGTATTGATTATGCATTATGAGATCATGATGAGTTTATGAGTTTTTGCATAATTCTAGTTTATGAGAGTGGAAGTATTTGAAGTTTTCTTTAGGGTTTTTGAGTGAGAAGCGTATGCCATTGCTATAAGTTGTTGAAAACCTAATTGAGTTGTTTGGTTGTTGAGAGTTTGGTTTTGAGATTGCTTCCATTGAGATTGATTTGATCAAGCTATGCTTTACTTGATACATGAGTTGGGCTTGTTCCTTTGAGATTTGATTTTATCAAGTTGTACTTTGCTTGATAAACTTGGTTGTGTGGTTAAGCTGAGCATTCCCATTTGAGAGAAGTTGAAAATTTCTTGAATCCCTTTTTTATGCTTAGAGAGATATTGCTTTGAGTTCTTGAAAACTAACTTGGCTAGGGTTTGATAGCAAGTTATGGTTCTATGTTGGAGGAGTTGATTCCTTGATATTGCATTATTGGCAATTGTTGAGTTGTGGTTCGAGATCTTGTGAAAGTATACTACTTATATGAGATTGATTTGAGTTGAGATTGAGAGTTAAAGGATAAAACATATTGATTCTCTAAAAATTCTCTTTATGTTTCTATGAGATTGATTTGATATGATTGGATGAAATACATTGGGTCTCTAACAATTCTCTTTGTGTGTTCACATTGGAAAAGTTTCTTAGTAAACTTGCTTGAATGAATTGGGCAAGTTCTTGGTGAGCTTGCTAGGACAAATTTGGACAGGTTCTTGTGGAGAACTTGTGGACTGATTTGGATAGGTTCTTGTGGAGAACTTGTGGACTGATTTGGATAGGTTCTTGTTGAAGAACTTATGGAAAAATTTGATGAAGTCTTGGTGAATACTTGTGAGCAGTTGTGATTGATTTTTTCAAGATTTTGTATTAATCTTGGGATAGATCTGACAGAGATTTGAGAGCATATTCGTGCTGGACCAGAGGACTAAGTTTGGTACAAATTTTTGATAGATTTTGAGAGGACTTGTGCTGGACCTACTGATTGTGTTTAGTGATGAGCAGCTATGGAGGTGATCAGTGAGGATAGAAGTCTCTAGAGCTAGATCAAGGAGGACATGACGTCTTCTTTAGAAAGGAGTTCCACCTACTAGTGGTAGAAGAGGCAGTGATATTCTAAAGTATCATTTCCAGAGCTTTGGTGGATAGGACATCTCCTTTGGGTAGGAGTATCATAAATATTTTATTAGGGTAAGGATTATCCTTTGGACAGGAAGTCCATAAATATTGTAATTGGGAAGGATTCCCAAAGGATTTGATTGAGAAAATTTATTGAAAGATTTTTTCTGTGGAGTAGCCCACCTTGGGTGAACCACATTATATTGGTGTCTCAATTATGTGATGACTTGTACACTGTTTTGATTACTATTTTGATTTTTCTATTGGTTCATTGCATTACTTTCTAAAGTAAAAGGAAAAATTTAAAAAGTGGTATTATACTATTCACCCGTCCTCTTAGTATAGGCTTGTGTTCTTCAATTTATATCAGAGCAGGTTCCTTCAGAAGAGTTTCACAACTTGAAGAAAAATCTTCAAAAGAACACAATGGATTTTACAAGTGGTAATTCAACACCTATTCTTGATGGGACATATTTTGGTCTATGAAGCATAAAGATGAAGGTTCATCTTATGGCTCTTGGAAATGAAGTTTGGGAAGCAGTTGAGTTTGGGTACACTATTCCAAAGCTCCCTCCTACTACTAAAGATGAGAAAATTCTACATCACAGTAATTCAAGGGCAATGAATGCAATTCTAAAAGGTCTACAAAAGGTAGATCTTACAAAGGTGATTCATTGTAATACAACAAAGGAAATGTGGGATCAATTGAAATTGGTTCATACAGGTGATGCAAATGTCATAAAAGTAAAATTGAGATATTGTAGAGGTATGTTTGAACAACTCAAGATGAATTATGAAGAAAATATTAGTGACTATATGCTTCGTATGGATGATATTGTTAATTCCATGAAGGAACTAGGTCTTGAGATTGCTGAAAATGATGTTTGTGATAAAATTTTGAGGTCTCTTCCAAATAGATTTAGTGAAAATATTTCAGCTATTGAGGAAGCCAAGGATTTGGATAAATTAAAAAAGGATGAGCTTCATAGTATAATTGTAGCTTTTGAGTTATGAACTAAAGTGGTACCTAATACTAAGAAGGAGGTAGCTTTCAAAGCTACCAAAAATTCCAAGGGTAAACAACAAGAAGATAGTGATGAGTCTTCTAGTGATGAAGAAGCAAACTACAGTAGGAAAAGCAAGTTCTCAAGAAAGCACAAAGTTATGAAATCTGTTAAATATTTCAATTGTGGAAAGTTTGATCACTATGCTACTAATTTTACAGAACCCAATGATGATTGTGATGAAGAAAAATAGGATTATAAGCACAAGAAATCTGAGAAGCACAGGTATCAAAGGAACTCAAAGACACAGGAACTCAAAGAAGAGTTGGCAGCTAGGTCTCTTGAGTGTAAAGAGTTAAAACATGAAGTAGCTTCGTTGAAAAAGGAAACTAAAGAGTACAAAGAGAAGCTTTGCAGGTTTGAAGAAAGTTCCAAGAAGGTAAAATAAATCATCAAGGATCAAAGAAGGACAACAAATAAAATAGGTCTTGGTTTTGGAAAGAAACAAAAGGAACAAAGTTGAGGAATCTAGTATGAGCTCCCAAAAATAAGATGGTTCAGATGTGGACTATGAGAACATCTCCTTTAGGTATGGTACTTTTCATGAATATGGTCATCTAGTTAGGGATTGTAAAAATTGGATTCTAGATCAAGCACAAGAGAAAATGATACCAAGATGTTTTTAATTACTTAAACAAAAAAAAATATAGAGAAAACAAACATCTAAAGAGTAGGTAGTCATCTCCACCAATAATTTCCAACCTTTCAATGGATGATGAGGAGAAAATCATGGAAATAGAAATTCAAGCCGTAAGAAAGGAATCAATGATTGAAGAAATAGATCACAACACTAAGCCAATTCTAGATCTAATAAGTAGCCTAAAATAGAATATACCCCAAAATTTAAAGAGATCCCAAAGAAAAAATAGAAGCCAAGAGAAAAAAAATGAATCTAACAAATCAAATGGAGGAACTCATAAAGGAATAGATAGTGGAGGTGACACCTAGAAATCTTGTGATAGTGACATGGTGGTATTCTCACTAATACCAGGTTTGGAATCCATCCCAAAACCAATAAGAGTGACTTATGAGTCGACTACAAATATGAAACTAGATACATACCAAAGAGTAGGTATGAATATTACTCAACAACAAATAGGAAAAGAAGATATGAAGCTAGTAGCAATGGGTAAGGTCAAGGATATTACCCATATTTTAGTTCTTGTGCTTGGTGAATTGCATCACCTATAGTATTTTATGGCTTAAATGTATCCCAATAAAATGTAATAAAGTAAAATAAATGATTTGACAACATCATCCATAGATGGTTTTTATTCAATAATTAAAATTTTTGTTAGAAGAGATGCAAATATTTTCCAAAATATTTTGGCCTACATGTAGGGTTGAAGCTTTGGGCTCCCAAGGAGCTTTTGGAGGAGTGGCTTGTCTTTGGGATCTGAAATATATAGTGATACAACAAAAAATAAGAAGTTAAGGGATTCTAGTTTTACTATCCCAAAGTAGGCATTCTTCTTACCATTGGTTATATATTAATGCATACTCTTCTATCATCCTAGATGAAAAACAAAAATAATGGAGTAATGTAAAATATATTATTGGTCATTTTTCTTAAGCGTGGCTACTTGTAGGTAGGGATTTTAACACCATATTATCATTGAAAACAAATATAGGTAAAAATCACACTCTAGACAATAGTACTAAGCTCATGATGGAGAATATTTGATCTCTTCATTTAGTAGACATCAAACCAGATAATGGCATGATGACTTGACATAATAAAAGGTAGGACCTAGCATGCATTCTCGAAATACTAGATAGGTTTACGTTATTAGAGGAGTTTTTGAGTAATGTATATATTCTAAGAGCATAGATATTGAATAATGCAGAATTTGATCATTAGCTAGTGTAGGTGGATGTATGGCATACCAAACCCAACTATGCTCCTTTTAGATTCCAGCTAATATGGTTTCAAGATAGTAGTTTTTGAGTTAAGTTTTATCAATGGTGGTAGGAGGGTAAACCCATGTATGGTATGTAAAATTTTGTCAGGAGGGTTTAGTACCTCAAATCCAACTTGAAAATATGGAACTAAGCAGATTTTGGTGACAAAAAGGAAAATAAATGACACATTTGAACCAAACTTGAGGACCTCAATGAGCAAATGTGAAAGGATAACACTATTGAGATTCAAATCAAGAAACAAGTTAGTCTTACTACTTAGATAGAGGAATGAGAAATAAGATAATAAATCCCATGGAAATAGAAATTTAGGGTCCAATGAATCCAAAAGGGAGATGGAAACACTAGTTTCTTCCATAAATCTCTCCTAGCAAGGTGGTTGCACAATTTTATCTCTTCCTTATAAATAGTTTTAGGTGATTTAATACACACATGGTATGGGATGAAAGATTTAGCAAGAGATTAATTTGCCCAACTCTTTAAGAAAAACCACTAAATCAAGAGGCACAATAGGAAATACTCTAAGGGATTCCTTCTCTCATCATAGAAGAAGATATAATGTAAATTTGATTTCCCCAATTACTTCTAAAGAATACGACATGTACTAAATTTTATTAATCATAGCAGAGTTTAAATAATATTACAACTGTCGGGAATAGAACACCGGCGCAACCAGAATTGAACTGAACTGTTACATCAGTTGTAACAGTGGGCTAAATTACGTAGTACAGACAAAAGGGAATTAAGTACGCTAACATCCCCCTTTATTACATTATTTGGGTAATGTAATAACTAATAGCTATACTAGACTACTAACATCCCCTTACATCATTTTGCAATACAAAGTGAGCCACGAAACAATTCAAATTTGACACGTCCAAGTGCCTTAGTGAAAATGTCTACAACTTGAGCATCGGTGGGAATGTGCTGAAGCTGAATTCGGTGCTTTGGAACTTCATCTCGAATGAAATGACATTGTGTGTCAATGTGCTTTGTTCTTTCATGATGGACTGGATTCTTGACGAGGTTCATAACACCCTGATTGTCGCAAAACAAGTGTATTGGAGATTTTGATGGATGGCCCATACTTGTCAGAATGCGACGTAACCATATCACTTCGCACACAGCTTCACGTGCGGCATGATACTCTGCCTCTGTTGATGAAATAGCAACCACCTATTGCTTCTTGCTGTGCCAAGAGACAGGACCGGATCCCAGATGAAAAATGTATCCGTAAGTTGACTTGCGATCATCAAATGATCCGGCATAGTCGGAGTCCGTGTATCCTTGCAAGAAGAATTTTTTGTTCCTCTTGTATTCTAGGCCATATTCCATAGTACCACGGACATAGTGAAGAACACGTTTTGTCGCTTTCCAATGAGTGGTCTTAGGCTCCCGCATGAACCTCGAAAGATAGTTGACAAGCAAATACGAGATCCGGCCTAGTATTGGTCGATATATGAGACTCCCAATCAACCGTCGATAGAGAGTACCATCTACCCGAGGTGAGTCATCATATCGCGATAACCGAAGTCCATTCTCCATCGGAGTTGCCATTGGCTTGCAATCACTCATGCGATATTTTTCCAAAGAATGTCTTGGCATATTTTTTCTGAGACACTTTGATGGAGTGCTCCTTCTGGCTGAATTCCAGACCAAGACAGTAATGGAGAAGTCCGAGATCTGTCATCTCAAAATATTTGCACAAGTTTCTTTTGACAATAGAGATCATAGTTTCTGAACTCCCTGTAATGAGCAGATCATCCACATAGAGTACAAGCAACACTATCTCATAACCCTGTTTCTTGAAATAGAGGTTTGCATCTGACGGACATCTCTTAAATCCATGCTGCATAAGGTGATTGTCCATTTTTATATACCAAGCTCGAGGAGCTTGTTTCATACCATACAAGGATTTGACCAATTTGCAAACCTTCTGCTGTTGGCCTTCCACTTCAAATCCTTCAGGCTGAGTCATATAGACTTCTTCTTGGAGATCACCATTTAGAAAGGCACTCTTGACATCCATCTGGTGAACTTTCCACCCATATTGTGCTGCCATAGCACACATAACCCGAATTGTGGTCATCCGAGCAGTAGGTGCAAAAGTTTCCTCGTAGTCAATGCCTTCCTTTTGAGCATAGCCCTTTGCAACAAGACGGGCCTTATGCTTATCAATTGTTCCATCTGCCTTGTACTTGACTTTATATACCCATTTGCAGCCAATGGGCTTCTTTCCATGCGGCAAATCAACAAGCTTCCAAGTTTTATTCTTCATCAAAGACTCATACTCTGTATCCATAGCGGCCTTCCACTGAGGCTCACTGAGAGCATCTTGCACTGATGCAGGTTCAAGACTATCTATGGTAGACATGAATGCCCTGTCATCATCAATATCCATATCCTCAACTTCTGTACTTGGAGTCACAGAAAGTTCCTCAAAAGATTGACAAAGATCATCAACCTCACCAGTTTCTTTGGCTTCTTTTTCCTTTTGAGCCATACTGCGTGTACGAGGTCTATCCAAATTCAAATTGGGAGGAGTGGATAAATTTGTGTCTCCGATTGTATTTGTACACCATTTAGGATTCTTCTTCGGTGGAGTTGAAGAAGATGTAGAAGGACCTCCCGTCTCGTGTTGACGAAGGAATCTTCTCTTCCTTAGTTTCCACAATATCTTGGTGTACTTTAGATGTGCTCTGTGATGTGAAAGCTTCATCAAAGACAACATCTCTCCTGATATGAATTTTCTTGGTCAAAGGATCTATCAACCGATATCCTTTAGAGTGCTCGTCATAACCAAGAAAAATACATCTCAGTGTTTTCTCATCTAGCTTCTTCCTTTTCTCTTTCGGTATGTGCATGAAAGCGTGACATCCAAAAATACGTAGATGAGATATGGAGGGTTTTCGACCACTCCATGCTTCCCGTGGAGTCATTCCTTTTAGGGCCTTTGTGGGTGCCCTATTCAACAGATACACCGCAGCTGGTGACAACTTCTTCCCAATATTGTTGCCCAAGAGTAGCTCTCGTGAGCATACAACGAACCATTTCCATTATAGAACGGTTCCTTCTCTCAGCAACTCCATTTTGCTGAGGAGTATAGGCAGTTTTTAACCGTCTCTTGATTCCATGCTTATCTAGGAATGCAAAAAATTCATTAGAGGTAAACTCTCCCCCTCGATCTGAGTGGAGGGTTTTAATAGAAGCTCCTGACTCCTTCTCAACGGATTTCTTGAACTGCTGGAAGAATGCGAAAGCTTCAGATTTCAGTTGGAGAAAGAAAACCCACATCTTTCGTGAGTAGTCATCTACGAATAACTGAAAGTACCTCTTCCCTCCACAACTATTGGGTGTGAAAGGACCGCATAGATCGGTGTGAATTAACTCCAGAGGTTTTCGTGCTCTTGTAGAGCTCTTCTCAAATGGTACTCTATGCTGCTTTCCTGCTAGCGACAGAGCACACTGGCAATGTGGCAAAAAGGGAAGGAAGACCCTTTACCATCTCATACTTGCTGAGCTCAAGTAAGTAGCCAGAACTAAGATGCCCATATCTCTTGTGCCATAGGGAAGTTGCCTCCTTGGTAGAGACAGACATGGCAACATGTGGAGTAGAGATAGCATCTAGTGCAAATAAGCCGTGCTTATATGAAGTCGTTGCAACCGCTTACCCTTCCTGGTAATGGTACAACACTTCTTTCCATTCTCAACACGAAAGTTGACAACCATATTTCTGTCCAGGATTTGTGTCACTGACAACAAATTGTTGGCCAATCCCGAAACATAGAGGACTTTGTCAATCTGACACTTGCCATCAGGAAGAGTGACTGAAACTATACCCTCTCCCTGAACCCTGTAGGTTTTATCATCAGCAATGGTGACAGGTTTGCCCTCTTTGGCCACAAATGATTCAAACCACGATCTGTCGCCAGTCATATGTTTTCTAGCTCCGTAATCGACATACCAAATAGGATCCCTCTCGTGTGGAATCTGTGGTAGTCATGAGCACCTTGTGTGCCCATTCGTAATCCGAGTCGATTCTTCAACAACAACATTCACCTGGGGTTGCTTGTTTTTATTTTGTGGTTTGTTTTGGCCTTTTTGCTTGTTCTTATGCCAACACCCGTTGGTGTCATGGTTGTCTTTCTCATAGATCTTGCACCACCTCTTCTTCTCGTTGAGGTTGTTTGCCTTTTCCTTTCGTATCCCGTTGAGAATTTCCTCCTTTCCGAAAGTTGCCTCCTTTTTGCCCATTACCTTTCTTCCTAGAACCCCGCCTCGTTGGTGTATAGGGCTGTATTGGAAGAATCATCCTTGTGAAGTTGGCGTGCCTCCGTTGTTGAAGCAGATTGACCAACTCGATGTAGGTAATTTGTCGTTGAGACACCCGGATGGAGGTTATCAACATATCAAATGAAGAAGGTAAAGCTCTCATCACAAGTGAAATGAGAAGCTTTTCATCCACAGTATCTCCCAAAGAACTCAATTTCTCTTTCAACTCGTACACTCGCACGTAAAGAGTTCAACCTGTTTCACCCTCCCTCAAACTCGAGTTATGAAGTTGTTGTTGAAGATGAAGAATGGTGGATTCATTCTTTCCCTCATAGATGGTTCTAAGGGCATCCCATGCCTCTTTACCACTTGCTTTGTCAGCTATATGAGGTTGCACTTCATCTGAAACAACAAACAAAATGAGCACCTTTGCTCTACTGTCTTTCTTGTCAAAAGCTATCTCGATCCGTGAAAGGACCCGTGGATCCCGTCGTTGGTGAAGGCCTAGTTGCTACTCCAAGAATAATATCCCACAAATCTTCCATTTGGAGAATAGCCTTCATCTTATGTTTCCATGGTGTATAATTTGGACCTTTCAATAACTGATGCGGATCACTCATCAACTTTGCAACAACGGCCATAGTGAAGGTTCCTTATATCACCAATTGGTCCCCCTTTCGATATACCTTTTGCTAGGCCAATATACCATACAAAATACCCGCCCTTACGTGAGGGAAACTATAGGTATTTAGAAAGATCAACAAAAATCACCCGCCCTTACGTGAGGGAGACTATAGGTGAGTTTTAGAGATCATACGATACGTGGAACATAAGCGGTACCGAAAGGGAATCGCCTTGTTGATGGCACCTACCATAGAAGATTCTTCTCATGCGTGGGGCGTAACTTCCCCTAAACACTATGAAGAATACTTCGTCAGGATTTACGCCTAAACACAAGTGCGATAAAGGGTAGTGGATGGAGTAAAAAAATGCAAAAAATGGCTAACTTATCTCTCCCCGACGATTTATAGAGAACAAGCTCAGACGTCGTTGTAGCAGCTATATTAGGCGGCGGATACAGTAGCCAAATCACGACAAATTTACCTGTAAGTGCTGGCCAGAGGTATCACAAATACCGAACGCTGCAGTGCAATAAATTGCACGGATGGGTTTTAATTATTTCGGGGACTTAGGGAGTGTTTGATTTTAATTTTTAATGTTATAGTGCAAAAATGAAATATGCAACATACAACAAAAAAAAATGCCCACAAGAATAACCCACAAGGTGTCGGTCACAGCCGAAAATGCACCTTTTACAATTTGCCAAATTGCTATTTTTCGAAAAATTACTCACAATCCCCCTTTGATTTTTTGAAAAAATATCCCCCTTAAAAAAATTCTTTAACAAAGCATTTTTAATAATTATTATATATTTAAAATTAAAATAAATAATTTTAATTTATATAGTTTTAAAACTTAAAAAAAATAAATTAAAAATAAATTTTAATTTATAAAGTTTAAAAAACTATTAAAAATAAATTAAAATTAAAAATTTTAATTAAAAAAATAATAATTAAAAAAACTTTGAAAAAAAAATTTATACCTTAGGGGGGAGTCGGCGGGATTTGAACCCCCGACCTGTAGGCTCCCTGAGCCTTACCGCACGGCTCACGACCACGTGAGCCAGCGGGCTGATCCGAGAGGATCAGTCAACCTCCTCTCCTTTATCAACCTCGGCCTGCCCGTCCGCTGCCTCTGCCACCTCCTCTGCAAGTCGCGGCCGCAGCTTTGCTTGGACGCTGCTGCTACTTCCCGGCTGCCCTCCGCAACGATCCCTCTTTTTTTTTTTTACTTCACGGTTTTTTTTTTTTTCGAAAATAATTTTTTCGCCTGCTGTTGAGCGTGGCATCCCGCCCTCTGTGCAATCCAGCCGCAGCTGCAATGCACGCTGGGGGGGGTTTAACCCGGGAGGGAGCGGGAATTTTAAAATTCAAATTCCCGTCGGGGAGGGGGGGTTTTAATTTTTTTTTTTAGACGGGGCGGGGGGGCAATTTGTTTTTTTTTTTTTTTTTTTTAATTAAAAAAATCCAACCGGCCGGGGGGGGGGCGTCCATCGTCCCTCCTCCCTCTGTGCGTTTGCGCGTGGCGGGCCCTCCTCATTCCCGTCTGCGCTCTGCTGCGCAGAGGACGCAGCTGGCCTCGCGTCTGCATAGAGGATGCCGTCTGCACTCTACTGCGTAGGCCGAATGTCTACGCACAGGACGCAACTGGCGTCTGCGGTCTGCGCAGAGGACGCAACTCACGTCTGCACAGGCAGGCCTGGCGTCTGCGTAGACTGGACGCGCAAGACGTCCGACGTTTTTTTTTTAAATTCAAAGACGCGCGCTGCGTCTTTTTTCCGAACCAAAAAAAAATTCCTGCATGCCTTCAACGGGGAGATTGCGCGTTCCAGCAATCTTCAGCCTGCGCACCTCTCCACTGTTCCAGCCCTACGATTTTTTTTTTTTAAATATCACGCAATGGCGTGAACAAAAAAAAATAATCACCTCGCCCAAAAACTTCCGACTGACTCTGATGCCATGTTGAAAATGTGAACTAAATTTTATTAATCATAGCAGAGTTTAAATAATATTACAACTGCCGAAAATAGAACACCGACGCAACCAGAATTGAATTGAACTGTTACATCAGTTGTAACAGTGGGCTAAATTACGTAGTACAGACAAAAGGGAATTAAGTACGCTAACAGTTTTCAAGATACAAAAAAGTAAAACTCTAGTTCCGAATGGATTTCCCATATAATTCTACCAAGAATTCTTGGATATCCTTAAAAATAAGTGTTGTAAGTAGTAGAAGAGGCTAGGATAATCAAATTCATTCTTAAAGAGGTGAACAATACATAGGAGTCTAAACACATCTCTAGCTACTAGCTAATTTCCCTTTGTAATTTTTGATATAAAATTATCATTAAGATTATGGTAGAAATGATCAAGCCTTTTCTTCACATAATTATTTCTTTGAAATAGGTTGGTTTTTTTGGAAGGAAGACAAATTTTGGATGAGATAGTATTAGCTTAGGATGCCATGGTGGATGCAAATGGTGGATGAAGTTTAGATATCTATATTTTAGTGGGATATTTTAGAATTGTAAAATTTCTTATATTTTTAAAGAGGAAGCTCATGAATGGTGGGATTTTAATGCTCATGAATGATATATGAAGTTTATATCTCTATATTCTAGTGAGATTGTTTGAAATTGAAAACTTTTTTATCTTTTGAAAGAGAAATTTTATAATTGAAAGGATATTCTTACCAAAGAAAGGTATGCTAAGGAAGGAACTTGGACATGGGATGAAATAGAGCATGCATTTATGAGTTAATGGAAACTTGATGAAAAGATAGTTTGAAGGTCACCATTAAAGGTTATGAAGAAGAAATTAAAATTCCTAAGTGAAGAACTGAAAGAAATGAATAAAGAGAATATAATAGAATAAAAAATAGATGAAAACATGCAAGTTCATGGTCACATTAAAAAGAAAATTTATTAAGAAGCAAGAATTCAAGGAGAAATAAGAAGCAATTATGGTAAGGGAACAAGTTGAAGAACCATTAGAAAACTCAAAAGTTGAATTTACAATAGCAACAACAACAAATTGTATAGAAGAAACAACAACAAAGTTCAAAGAATACTTGTTAAAAGTGCGCAAGGATGCACCAAAAGAAAGGTATAAGAGAGAATATTGTGAAGAAGACTCTTAAAAAAAATAAAAACAATTTTTTTGAAGAATCAAAGATAACAAAATGTTAGGTTAATGTTGCAACATATCGACACCCACACCACCCGGAGTGGAAATAATCTTGGAGGCATGGATTAAGGGATCAATATTTAGATCTATATAGAGTAAAAAAGGCATAAAGTATGGTAGTGTTTGGAAAAAAAACATAATATTTCTATATTGCAAAGGGGTATAACAACATTTGAGAACAATAAGACCAGCTATTCAAAATATCAGAGTAGATCAACAAAAACATAGAGTCAAAAAAGCAGTTATGAATATTCAAGTACCACAATGGTAGCTTAGCATCATAAAAAACCATCACTAATAAGGATTTCACTTGATGAATGGATAAACAAGATCGAAAATTCTCACAAAAAAAAATGTTGAATATATATTTTAAAAAAATAAAGAAGATGCAAAAAAATGAATATAAAAAATTCAATTATTTTTTGAAAAAAATGTAGACATCTAATTAGAGCATCTCAATTGAAATGAGAATTAAATATTTTTATAAATTCACAATATTCATAGAAGAAAGGTGTTACTTATAAAATATGACCTATTTCTAAATAATAAAATCCATCTTATATAACTTATAACCTTTAAAAAAATTTATAATCATTTATATATATTTATTGAAACCAACAATTATATTCAATAAAAATAAAAGAGGTTACAATAAAAAGAAGTTGGAAAGATCATAGCTTGAGGTGCAAGGCTACCCATATGATTGAAATCGGAATCAACCTTTAAAAGAGTAAAAAAACAACATTATTAAACATAGAAAAATAAAATAGATTAATACTGTAACTCTAGGCACGAAGTTGACTTATTGCTCATCATATTGTGTCTATTCAAAACCAACACCTCTAAACAATAGCATGCAGAACCAAATTTAAGTAATGGAAGAATTACATTAAAAAAACGAAGGTTACCTTGTGGACCATTTTTAGCATAAACATGCACAATCGATTGAGAGGAGCCATTATCACATGCATTCGCCAATGTTGCACATCAATTTACTAGAGTTGGAAACCATATTAATACTCAAAAACCTAGCATTCCCATCTATCCAAATCCTAGAAGAGTTCATCGAATGTGCGGATCCACGTATGTATATGTATATATATATATATATATATATATATATATATATATATATATATATATATATATATATATATATATATAAAAATTAAAATATGCGGTGTGGGCGAGTGTGTGAGGGGGTGGGTTTGTGGTGAATGTGTGTTAAATTCCTTATTGATAAACATAGCTCTCGACTATACATTACGAGGAGTCATGATTGGGAGGAGATTGCTCAACCTTATAACCATGTCATAAAAGTTTCTCACACTAACCAAATCAAATATATAATTAAAATATATTTATATAATATCTAAAAATATAATTAAATATATATATTTAAATTATAATTAAAATATATATTTAAAAGTTCTAAGAGAAATATAGATGGATTTTTTAAAGTGAAAAAAAAAAATCTTTGAAAATGGCATCTTTAAAAAGGGTTTATTAGTATAGAAGGGTTATGGGATTTTACTGAAAGAAAGGGGAAATGTAAACTCTATTTACGTCCTTTTCACGACTAATTGCATCAGTTTTAGTTGTTAAGGATTTAAATACTGGTCATGATAAGTTGGGAGTTCATAAATTTATTATACATACAATTTTATATATTTTTTCATTTGGTTAGCGTGAGAAATACCTATGGTTAAGTTATAAGGTAAGGTTAAGTAGTCTTCTCTCAACCAATGATTTCTTGTAAAATTGATAGCTATGCTTATTAATAGGGAATTTAACATACAACCACCACACACCCACCCTCTCACACACTCGCCCATGTTGTGGTTTGAACCTTGCACCTTCCAAAGAAGAGCCAAAGCCTAAACCCTTGTATTGTCCCCCTAAGACCTAATAAAATGATTTTAGATAAAGGCTAAGTTGTGGTTTTCTTCTGGATTATTTTTATTTATATATTTTTTTTCTATGTTGTTAAGTTTTGTTTTTATCATAGAAATAGGTAATTTTTTACAATTTTCTATGTAGGTTTGAATCCTACTCCATTCTATCACTATCCTACAACCTACCACTATTTTTAATGTTGTGGAGCTAATTAAATTGTATATTTTTTTATTTTTTATAGGTTTTTAGTTAAATATATTATTATTATTATTATTTTAATAAAATATTAATAATTCAATTTTTTGTATTTTAATAAGAGTTTTTTTTAAGGGTTTGATTCATGGTTGGAGGTGGGGTATGAGTTTGCCTGCTTATTCTTATTTCAATTTGTGGATGATACGACTCTGATGGGACTTGCTTCTATTCGGGAAGCTACCAACTTCAGAAGGGCTCTGGATATCTATTTGGCTGCTTCAGGGCAAAAGATTAATGACGAAAAATCTTCCATTTTCTTCTTTAACACTAATCCGCTTATACAAGCCCGTATTGCACGGATTCTAAGATTTCAGATTGGTGCTCTTCCCTTGAAGTATCTGGGTATTCCTATTTCTATAGGTCCTTTGCCTCGTGAGTTATGGAACTCCATTTTGGACAAATTTTGTGCTCATGTTTCTCATTGGACTGCTAGATGGCTCTTCTCTGCTGGTAGAGTTTTACTCCTTAAGTCTGTCGTTCAGGGCCTTTGCATCTATAGGTGCATGATTCAAGTTGCTCCTGCTAGCTTTATTCATGAGTTGGATTCTTTGTCTAGACGATTTTTATGGGCTGGTAATTTGGAGTCTTCAAAGTGGAGTTTGGTTAAGTGGGAAACTATTTGTAGACCAAAGCAAGCAGGGGGGTTGGGTCTTCGTTTGTCTTCCCTTTCTGGAGAGGCTTTGGCAGCTAGGTTTTATTGGAGATGGTGTACTTCTCAAGACCAAGCTTGGGAAAATATTCTGTCCTATAAATATTTGAATGGGGTTGAGGGCTCTGAGATTCCCAGATATAGTTTGTCTGGTAGGGGATCTTTCATCTGGAACACTCTTAAGAAGGGGGCGAATCTTGTTAAGCAAGGTTTGTTTTGGATTTGTCATAAGGGTTCCAAGGCTCTCTTTTGGTAGGATGCTTGGGATGGGTTCCCTGCCATTTTATCCATGTATCCTCATCTTCAGAATTTGTGCAAAGTCTTTTTGGATGTCGGTTGGAATCGGGTTATGGACTACAAATTTGTTGAAAGAGTTGGGCAGGTTGAGGTTGTTCGTTGGAAGGATCCTATAGATTGGCCAGTAGGGGGTACTTTTCAGGAAAGAGAGGAGTTGACTCGTATTTTGGCTTGTAGGGCCTGCTCTTCTTTACAGGATGATGATGTTTTGGCTTGGGGCTTGGATCCTAGAGGGGTCTATTCGATGGCTTCAGGATACAGGGAGTTGGATCGACAACATTTTGGGGATGATGAGGTGCCCTGGTGGAAGCAAGTGTGGTCTAAGTTCTCTTGGCCTAAATGCAATTTTTATCTATGGTTAGCTACTCACAATAGATGCCTTACCTGGGATAATGTGCAAAAGAGAGGTTTTCAAGGACCTTCTTTTTGTTTTTTATGTGCGAACAGTGAAGAGTCTTCAGGTCATCTTCTTTTTCAGTGTTCTTTTGCACGGGATATTTGGCATATTTGGTGGGAGGTGTGGAAGCAGCCTTGTGCCCATGATTATTCTATTTTGGAGTTATAGAGGATTTTAGGGAGACCTCCCGCTAAGTATTTCTTTCTCCAGGTTGCTTGGACTATTGGTCCTTCTTGCATTCTATGGCAGATTTGGTTGGAAAGAAATTGACGAATTTTTCATGATAACAAGCTTACTGTTCATCAGCTTTGGCAACGAATCATTGGTATGATCCAGGATACTGTCTCTTCCACATGCCAGATTAGTCTTCCTTTGGAGCAGTCAAAGATTTTGATGATGCAAAATTTGGGATTTGTGGAGAATGGTCCTCGTCCTGTTATTTCATCTAGAAACCGAGATGGAAAAAAAATGCAAAGAGATGGGAGATGGCATCCTCCTCCTCCAGCGGTGTTCAAGATCAATATGGATGGGTCTTATCGAGGTAATCCTGGGCATGCTGGTATCGGAGGAGTCGGGAGAGATAGTGCTGGGAATGCTTGCTTCATTTTTTCATGCTATAAGGGGATACACTCTAATAATTATATGGAGGCTCTTGCTATCTGTTGTGCTTTGGAACAAGGGTTGGCTATGGGTTGGCGGAGGATAATCTATGAGTCTAATTCACAGATTATTATAAATTTGTTAAGGACTCACCATCTTGATAATGTTCACTAGAGGTTGACTTTGGTTGTTCAAGATATTCTTCAACTCTGTTGTAATTTGGAGTTTATCTATTTTGTTCACATTCCTTGGGAATGGAATAGGGTTGCAGACTGTTTGGCCAAATGGGCTTCTTAGTTTTAGGGGAATTGGTCTGTTAAGGGTTGGGATAACCTCCCTTTAGACTGTTAAGGGTTGGGATAACCTCCCTAAGACATATGGTGAGCAGAAATACAACGTTCTTGGTGTAGAAATTGGCCATGACGGGCACAAGCTATGAAGTAGAAGTACCCTAGTGATTTTGTCGAGTCTTCATATCAAAGAGTGTATCAGTAGCGAGTGAAAGCTATGCATCAGGAACCACATCAACAAGATGAGTGATAGCTAGAGTGGATTCTAAGGTGGAATCATAGTATGGTTTGATAAAATCCACATTGATGACATCATGAATCCCAAGATGAGCTAGAATATCCAAGAGAAAGGTATTCTCTGAAATTTGTTGAATAATGGTGTAATTTCCATAGCGTAGTGGCTTGATTTTGCTATGGTCCTTACCAATAAAACATCATCTATGGATATAGAACCATAATTTATCACCAACCTTAAAATGATGAGGAGTACGATGTCGATCCATTTGTTGTCATTGATTTTGATGAGTCTTCTGAAGAATATAAACCACTTTGGATTGAAGGATTTACAGATGCTAGACCAATAAAACGTCATTATATAATGCAAGTGATTATATAATGCGACTATATGAAATGCAATAAAATGTAATATTTTTATGTTTGTATTATTTTAATGATGTTTTTGGATTTTGATATATATACATTTGACCAATGGTATTGGTGGATGCCATTGGGGCTTTTGGGTGACCAAAAGGCTTTTGGGTATCTTTGGGACTTTTTGGATGACCAAAGGGTTTATAGAGACCTTTGGGAATTTTTGGTTGACCAAAGGGTTTATGGGTACCTTTGGAGATTTTTGGGTGACAAACGGAGTTTATAAATACCTTTGGATATTTTTGAGTGACAAAAGGGTTTATGGGTACCTTTGGGGATTTTTGGATGACCAAAGGGTTTATGGGTACCTTTGAGGTGATTTTGGGTGACTAAAGGGTTTATAGATACCTTTGGGGATTTTTGGATGACCAAAGGGTTTATGGGTACCTTTGGGGTATTTTTGGGTGATAAAATGGTTTATAAATACCTTTTGGGTTTTTGGGTGACCAAAGGGTTTATAGGTACCTTTGGGGCATTTTGGGTGATGAAAGGGTTTATAGGTACCTTTGGGGCATTTTGGGTGACCAAAGGGTTTATATATACCTTTGGGGTATTTTGGATGATCAAAGGGTTTATAGGTACATTTTGGGCATTTTGGCTGACCAAATGGTTTATAGATACCGTTGGGTATTTTTTGGTGACTATTGGTGCAAAATCTGCCTTTGGTTACGTTTGCGCACAAGGCTTTGCCAACATTGAAATACCAGGTTCAAAACGGTGCTTACCCAGTTCAATCTCCAGAGGGGGCTGGTTCCTTGATTTTTAGGGAAAAGAAAGAGATAATTAAATGCATAAAGAGAGGGAAATATAGCTATTGCTACGAGTATTTAAATGGTGTAGATTAGATAATAGAAAAGCAATTTCTATAGTCTTTTACAAAAAGGTAATTTTTAACCATCAAAATATAATAACTAATCCTCTAGTGTGGATTTGATCAAACATAAGCCTATTAGAACCATTAATTTAAGATTTAAGAGAAATTTGAATTCAAAAAATAGAATGAGAATTAAATTAGTTTTTATTCAAACTAACTTTATACAACAGTTAACAACCCATACATACTTGATAACAACACAAGTGAGCTAGAAACCAGAAAGGATAATATTTATTTGCTTTCAGAAGTCTGTGTACATTGAATTGTAAACATCCAAGAGCCAACCTTTTGTTTGGGTCGCTCATCCTATATATACATAACTAAAAAATTAAACGTTGTTACAATAATATACCCATAGGATCATTCTAGTAGAGTGGTAGTTGAGAGAGCATGGGTCTTCAACTAGAAATGGTTGGGATCTTCTTGTTATTGCAATCCATCCTTATCTTCCTAGAGGTGTCATGGCCTAGATGTCTTTCACTGCTCTTATTTGGGTTCAAAATATTGTGTCATCATGACTTTTTCCTCAAAATTGGCCTTCGGGTTCAAAACTATTGTGCCATAATGACTTTTTCCCTTCATATATCATTCAGGACCAAAATTGTTGCACTGCCATGACTTTTTCCTTTAATTTGACCTTTGGGATCAAAACTATCACATCGTCATGACTTTTTCCTTGGACTTAGCTTCTTAGCTTGAAAATGTGGCACCATCATGACTTTTTCCCTTCATTTGACCTTCAAGTCCAAAACTGTCGCATCATCATGACTTTTTCCCTACATTTGATATTTGAGCTCAAAAAGATTGTGCCATCATGAATTTTTCCCTTCATTTGACCTTCGGGCCCAAAACTATCACACTATCGTAACTTTTTTCTTGGACTTAGCTTCTTAGCTCAAAAATGTTACACCATTGTAAATTTTTATTCAGACTTAGCTTTAGGGTTATGCATAAGAGATCGGACTCAAAATGTGCTTGTAAAAAAATGGTGAATTCTAATTGAAATCAAGGTGAATCCTAAGAAAATCAAATCAATCATCTTCACACCAAAATTTGGGGTATTTGAAGCCCTAAAATTAAGGTCATATTTGGGGCAAATTTTGACCTATTAAATCACCTTATAACTTCATAAAAATATCACCATTAGATCAATCTCAAAATGAGCTTTCCAACGAGTACAAATATGCCTATTTTTGGATATATATTATGGTGAATTGACCCTAAGAAAAATTTGGTCCTAAAAATTTTAGGCGAATGGGCCAACATCGAGGGTCCTCATATTCACAAATTTTCAATTTTGAAAATCCTAATATTCACCCAATTTGTGAATATTCACCACTATGTATAGCCCTTCTTATATTCATAACTCAAAAATATCATGCCAACATGATGTTTTCCCTTCATTTGATATTCGAGCTCAAAACTGTCACACCATCACAACATTTTACTCAAACATAGCTTCTTAGCTCAAAAATATCGTGCCATCATGAATTTTTCCTCAAACTTAACTTTGTATCTCAAAAATATTGTGCCATCATGAATTTTTCCTGGACTTAGCTTCTTGGTTCAAAAATATCACACCATCATGACTTTTTCCTCAGAATTAGCTTCGTAGCTCAAAATTGTCACACCATCATGACTTTTTTCCTTTATTTGACCTTCGGGCTAAAAACTATCACACCATCATGAATTTTTCCTTGGACTTAGCTTCTTAACTCAAAAATGTTGCACCATCATGAATTTTTCCTCATACTTAGTTTTGTAGCTCAAAAATATTATGCCATCATGAATTTTTTCCCAAACTTAGTCTATTGGTTCAAAAATATTGCGCAACTATGACCCTTTTTCTATACTTAGAATTTTTTTGAGATCACTCCTTATTCCCCTTGATGTGGTCATTTTCACCAATATTATTATCACCTCCTAAAGAAATTTTGCCAATGAAATATTAGAATCTAGAGCCCTTATCCATTGGGAAATTGAGTAAAAAGAACAACTAAAAATAAAATAAGTGGAGAAAATGGGAGTGATGCCAAGAAAAAATATGCTTCTTGCTCTATGTGGTCATTCCTTGGGAGTGTCTTCTTTTGTAGATTTATCTATGTCTTCTTGCCTAGGTGCTACTACACTGCTTTCTAAGGCTTTTTTAGCTTTTTCATGCTTCTCATTTTCTTATACAACTTCATTATAAGTGGCACAGGCCCTTTTCTAAGTTTCTTCGTCTCGGTCTGAAGTTTCCTTGAAAGTCAAATAAAAATATTCTAGCTCTTCTACTTTGTCATATGATAGAAATTTTGACTTCATGTCTAATTCATACAAGCAAGAGTTGATCTAAGTGAGGTCTTGAGCCATACTAAATATTTGTTCTTCCTAGAATGGTTCTTCCTAGCTATCTAAATTTTATTAATTCTCTATGAAAGTTTTCTAGGAAGCCTTAAACTCATCTTCCTCCAAGAAGTTTGAATCTTTGTCCCAAAAGCCTGGCATGTCGTAGTTTTCTGCTATGTTTACATGATTCAAAATTACCTTAGATTTTACCTTGATTTCTTGTATTATTTTGGTACTTTCTATTACCATCTTGTGTCTCTTGAAGAAAATCCTAGTAGCTAGTTTATCTTGGGACCATTTTTCATCCCAAGCTCTGTATTCAAATATTTCTTGCATATTTTCTACCATGACTTGTATTTTTTTGCTACAGATAAATTTGATTTTAGGCATTTGATGGATGTAGAAGTTTTATCTTCTTCCCGACACAACATCTTCTTAATTTTGACCAAGAATGATAACGTAGGCCTTAATTTGAAGTTCATATTTTTGATGCCCCCAATAATTTCCTTTCAAACTTCTTTGAACTTTTTCTTGGATAGCCCATTGGTTTTACTAGTACCATCTAAGATCTATTTCTGGAGATCTTCCACTTACTTGTTCAATAGCTGGATCTTTATGTGGCCTTTTTCTCTTCTTCCTTATAAGGGGCCACTTCATTGAACATTTGTTTCCACTTCTTTGCTTCATTTTTCAATGCCTTTTCAATTGTCTTTTGTTGATTCAAGGCTTCTTCCAAATGCTTCCTTGCTTGCTCAACCTTGAGGTTTCTCTCTTTGTAATACTCAACATTCAAGTATATTATTACCATGTGAGCTTGGGATTTTCCCCCTTCATCCTCCATCGATAGATGAGTGTTATATTTGGTAGTTATCTCAACTTGATAATATTCCATGGTCATTTTCCCTTCAATATTTTGGACCAGCGACATCATATTCAAGGTAGAACACTACATACTAATAGGGTCTAGGGCTATACCTTCCTTGGTGCTAGCTATATCCTTGGAAATTTAAGTGTTGCATGACTTCAAATAGGCAAAAGCATTTAGGATTGCCATTTTTAATTTTTTTAGTTTATCAATTATGGGGTGACTTTCAGAAGGAGATGCAGGAATGGATTGAAAAGTTTGGAAAGTTGGTGGTATAAGGGAAGGGAATGGTGGATACGAAGGCATCCACATTTGGTTTTTTAGCTAGTATATATAGGAGTATAGCTAAGGATGCTTTTGAGTCAGTTTGGGATGACGGTGGTAATGGTGGAGGCTGTTGAATAGAGGGAGAATAGGCATCACCCTGATCTATAGAATGGGAAGGGGATTTCCTTTAGGTATGATAAGAAGAAGATATAACAATGTTAATAGGATATATACATGATTTATTTTATGGGTTTGAGTTTCCAATGCTTGTTGCATTCTCAAGAGGGGTCTGGTATTCAGTATAAGTCTATGATATCTTGTGTAGGCTAGTATCTCCAATATCCATTACATATTTGGTAGGGACTTATTCTTTGACAAGATATTCTCTGATGGGTATAGATTTTTTAGCCATTTCAACCACTTATTAGTTGTTCGTCTCTTGATGTCTAGATATTTGTTTAGTTCTATCCCTTGTGTTTTCTTCTTGGTCCCTTGTTTCTTCTTGATCCCCTATTTCTTCGAAGTGTGATTCTTCTTGTCTCCTTTCATTTTGTTCCCCTACCTTTGTCTACTTTGCTTTTATATTTCTTTGGAAGATAGAAACATCATCATAAAACTCTGGGTCTGATGTGGAAGGGGAGATGAATTTATGAGCCACATTATTTGGGGCTTTTGTTTGCTCAATGATAATCTCTTTACCTTTACCTTGGCTAGTCCCCACATTTTCAATGATGAGAAGAATAGGGATACCATTGATGTCTGGCAATATTTTATCTGCAAGATTTTTTGACCATGTGAAGAACACGAGATTATACTAAGAGAGCGGGTGAACAATATAAGATCAAATTTTAGTTTTCATTCCCAAACAATATTATCCAATATTATCAATGGAAATATCAATATAAATAATCAAAGTAATGCACAAATCATAACACACAAGAGAGACACAAATTTAACGTGGTTCACCCAATGTGGGCTACTCCACAGAGAAAATTTTTCTTCTAAATTTTATAAAAAAATATTTTGGAATCAATTCCCTATTACAATGTTTATGGACCTCTATCCAAAGGAGACACTAATCCTCTATGCTCTGATTTGTGGATCTCTCTCCATAGGAGAACTCTTTCCCCTTTTCTCTAGTTCGTGCAACTTGATCCACAAGAATTCTATCTCCTCAACTGGTTCATGGATCTGTCTTCATAAAATAAATCTATCTTCCCAATTTGTTAATGGATCACAATCCACAAGAGAACTCTTTCCCATTACTATGGTTCATGGATCTATCTCCAAAGGAGAAATATTTTCCCTCTACTTTGGATGGTGATCTTCTAGAATACTTTTTCTCCCACTACTCTAGCTTGTGGATCTCTCTCCATAGGAGACCTCTATCACCACTGCACTATCTAATGGACCTCTATCAACTAGATACCTTTGTCCTATCTACTCTATCACCTCCAAATATTGCTCTCAACACTATCTCAAATCTGCAGTAAACTCTATCCCAAATCTAGTATAAATCTGCTCTAACTCTTTATCAAATCTGCACCAAAATCTATCCCAAGTCTAGCACAAATTTTCTCTAACTCTATCTCAAATTTATACCAAAATCTATCCCAAGTCTAGCACAAATCTTCTCCAAATATTCTCATGAATCTGCACCAAACTCTATCTCAAATCTATTCCCAAGCCTTAACACAAAGCTTGATCAAATTAGAAACCAAACCTACTCTCAAATATATCTCAAAACTATCCTCAAGCCTTAACACAAAGCTTGATAAAATCAGCAACCAAACCTGCTCTTAAATTTGTCTCAAGTCTTCTCAAAATACTTGTTCAAATCTACCTTCAAGCCTTCTCAAAATACTTGCTCAAATCTGCCTTCAAGCCTTCTCAAAAGACTTTCTCAAACCTGCCTTGAATACTTATAAAAACACTTGCTCAAATATGCCTCCAATCCTTCTCAAAATACTTGCTCAAATATACCTTCAAGCCTTCTCAAAAGACTTGCTCAAATCTACCTTCAAGCCTTCTAAAAAAATTGTACCAAATATTTCCAAACCTTGCACACAAACAAAGCTTATATCTTTTTCAAAAATACTTTCTTCAAATAAAATATATTCTATTCAGAATTCGTTTAACCTCTGAAACATATAGAGAATGATATGCCCTATCAAATAGCTCAATATGTTCTACTCAATCATTAAATATTTTGCTTTCACACATTTCATATTTATTTCCTTTTAAACATAGATCTAGTTTAGCATTTGACACATATCTTCTTGATGCACACACTTGCTTTCACAAATTTGATTTCTAATATTTGCATATTCACTTTCAATATCACTCAAAACCAATGCTCAAGAGTTTCACACAATCATTCAACCAATGAAGCACAACTTACTCACAAACCCTAACAAGTGTTTTCAAAGCTTCCTATAACAAAGAGCACAATATAGGTCTCAAACCCTAACTCAAATATTTTCAACAATGCTTATCAAACAATCCTTTTCACTCCACCTTATGTTCAAAAATATTCACTCAACAAAACACTTTAAACAAAGACTGATGTGCCCATACCTCTTTGCTTTGATGGAGATATGTCTTCAAAACCTATCTCACCAACAACCAATTCCTTTTGTGCCACTTCAAGGTTAGATAGCAATATTCTATCTCTAAAATATCTACATGAATTTTCCCTCAATAAGGTGCTCAATATTCTACAAAATTCTCTCAATAATTTCCTTTTTATAAAGCAAGAACAAACAATAGCATCACCCTTTACACATTTTATCTCCCTCTATCACAAAATAATTTTCAATTTATTTTAATGTCCAAGAACCAAGAATTACAATTATAAATAAACCATTTACAAACTTATCACTCCAATATTTGCATTTAAGATAACTAGCAGCAATAATATTTAAATATTATGCAAAATTTTATTTCTCCTTATACCTCCTATATGCCAAACTATACACCAAATCACATCTGCCAAATATACACTAAATCCAACATTTAATTAAATAACTGGAGCATACCTTATAAAAAAAATTATTCCTTACCATCGTAGATGGGAATCGACCGTCCAACCTCTACCTTCCAAGTGTAGTGCTCTATCGCTTGTGCTAGCCAACTGATTGAGACCTAACCCTTGGCCTCCACATTTTATCCTTACTACCTCCAAAAAAAATGAATTAAAACACTTCAAGACGGTGCTAGGGGGAATTGAACAGTGCACCTTTTCTCTGCCAGCACCTTATGTAGGACCCACCTACCATTTGGGCTACTAGTCCTCACTAAAACAACACATCCATCATATTATCCTTATTTGCTGCCTCTTGCTCGACGAATGGATTTTGAGCACTTTTATCTGCACTCCTAGATCAATTAATTCATGCACTTTTAACATTGGTGGCTCAGAAAATAATTTGGCTTCTCCATTTTATATGCATTCGAAGCATTTTATAACATCGGTGGAAACCTTTATTAAATTTTGATTTTGGCACCCTTTGCCAATTTCAAATTTAATTTTATATTTAACTTGGCAATTGACTTGGCAATTATTGTTGGTAATTGGATGGAGGTATAAGGTTAAATAGAAATATTGCTTTGACATTGTTATTATTGATGCTTAATGTTTATATGGTAAATGCATTTAGAAGTAAATGTATTCTAGGAGTTATAAGGGTTTAAGGAAATTTTTTTCTTAATGTCATATTCGGGTTAGAAATCCTTTGGAGTTATTGAATGGATATTCTCTTGTAATTATTTTTGAGGTTGAAGTTATTTTGTGATATATTAAGTAGGAGTTATAAGGTGTAAAGGAATATTGTTGATATGTATATTTGTGAGTTTTGATTATTGATGAGTTGGAGTGATAAGGTGTTATTAGGAATCTTATAATTGTGCATTATTCCATTGTTTCTAACTCTAATTTGTGGCAAATTGAGAGTTAGTGTTGTGACAGATTTTGAGTTCTCCTTCTTCATAAAAGTAAAGATATGGGCACATTCTTCCATGGTTATTATTGATTGTTGGTTTTCTGAAAATAAGTTTGGAGTGAAAAGGATTAAATTAAGTTTCCTTATTTGGAGTGGATCTTATTTTCTGAAAGTGGAAGTATTGATTATGCATTATGAGATAATGATGAGTTTATGAGTTTTTGCATAATTCTAGTTTATGAGAGTGGAAGTATTTGAAGTTTTCTTTAGGGTTTTTGAGTGAGAAGCATATGCCATTGCTATAAGTTGTTGAAAACCTAATTGAGTTGTTTGGTTGTTGAGAGTTTGGTTTTGAGATTGCTTCCATTGAGATTGAGTTGATCAAGCTATGCTTTACTTGATACATGAGTTGGGCTTGCTCCTTTGAGATTTGATTTTATCAAGTTGTACTTTGCTTGATAAAATTGGTTGTGTGGTTAAGCTGAGCATTCCCATTTGAGAGAAGTTGAAAATTTCTTGAATCCCTTTTTTATGCTTAGAGAGATATTGCTTTGATTTCTTGAAAACTAACTTGGCTAGGGTTTGATAGCAAGTTATGGTTCTATGTTGGAGGAGTTGATTCCTTGATATTGCATTATTGGCAATTGTTGAGTTGTGGTTCGAGATCTTGTGAAAGTATACTACTTATATGAGATTGATTTGAGTTGAGATTGAGAGTTAAAGGATAAAACATATTGATTCTCTAACAATTCTCTTTATGTTTCTATGAGATTGATTTGATATGATTGGATGAAATACATTGGGTCTCTAACAAGTCTCTTTGTGTGTTCACATTGGACAAGTTTCTAGGTAAACTTGCTTGAGCTGAATTGGGCAAGTTCTTGGTGAGCTTGCTAGGACAAATTTGGACAGGTTCTTGTGGAGAACTTGTGGATTGATTTGGATAGGTTCTTGTGGAGAACTTGTGGACTAATTTGGATAGGTTCTTGTTGAAGAACTTATGGACAAATTTTATGAAGTCTTGGTGAATACTTGTGAGCAGTTGTGATTGATTTTTTCAAGATTTTGTCTTAAGCTTGGGATAGATCTGACAGATATTTGAGAGAATATTCGTGCTGGACCAGAGGACTAAGTTTGGTACAAATTTTTGATAGATTTTGAGAGGACTTGTGCTGGATCGAGTGATTGTGTTTAGTACAGGTGTTGATGAGTAGCTATGGAGGTGATCAGTGAGGATAGATGTCTCTAGAGCTAGATCAAGGAGGACATGACGTCTTCTATAGAAAGGAGTTCCACCTGCTAGTGGCAAAAGAGGCAGTGATATTCTGAAGTATCATTTCCAAAGATTTGGTGGATAGGACATCTCCTTTGGGTAGGAGTCTCATAAATATTTTATTAGGGGAAGGATTATCCTTTGGACAGGAAGTCCATAAATATTGTAATTGAGAAGGATTCCCAAAGGATTTGATTGAGAAATTTATTGAAAGATTTTTTCTGTGGAGTAGCCCACCTTGGGTGAACCACATTATATTGGTGTCTCAATTATGTGATGACTTGTACACTATTTTGATTACTATTTTGATTTTGCTATTGGTTCATTGCATTACTTTCTGAAGTAAAAGGAAAAACTTAAAAAGTGGTATTATACTGTTCACCCATCCTCTTAGTATAGGCTTGTGTTCTTTAATTTATATCAGAGTAGGTTCCTTCGGAAGAGTTTCACAACTTGAAGGAAAATCTTGAAAAGAATACAATGGATTTTACAAGTGGTAATTCAACACCTATTCTTGATGGGACATATTTTGGTCTATGAAGCATAAATATGAAGGTTCATCTGATGGCTCTTGGAAATGAAGTTTGGGAAGCAATTGAGTTTGGGTACACTATTCCAAAGATCCCTCCTACTACTAAAGATGAGAAAATTCTACATCACAGTAATTCAAGGGCAATGAATGCAATTCTAAAAGGTCTACAAAAGGTAGATCTTACAAAGGTGATTCATTGTAATACAACAAAGGAAATGTGGGATCAATTGAAATTGGTTCATACGGTGTGATGCAAATGTCATAAAAGTAAAATTGAGATATTACAAAGGTATGTTTGAACAACTCAAGATGAATTATGAAGAAAATATTAGTGACTATATGATTCGTATGGATGATATTGTTAATTCCATGAAGGAACTAGGTCTTGAGCTTGCTGAAAATGATGTTTGTGATAAAATTTTGAGGTCTCTTCCAAATAGATTTAGTGAAAATATTTCAGCTATTGATGAAGCCAAGGATTTGGATAAATTAAAAAAGGATGAGCTTCATAGTATAATTGTAGCTTTTGAGTTATGAACTAAAGTAGTACCTAATACTAAGAAGGAGGTAGCTTTAAAAGCTACCAAGAAGTCCAAGGGTAAACAACAAGAAGACAGTGATGAGTATTCTAGTGATGAAGAAGCAAACTACAGTAGGAAAAGCAAGTTCTCAAGAAAGCACAAAGGTATGAAATCTGTTAAATATTTCAATTGTGGAAAGTTTGATCACTATGCTACTAATTTTACAGAACCCAATGATGATTGTGATGAAGAAAAATAGGATTATAAGCACAAGGAATCTGAGAAGCACAGGTATCAAAGGAAGAACAAAAATGAGCAAAATAGTCAAGGGAAGAGGTACTTCCAAAACACAAGAAAATTTTCTACACAGACAAAGCAAGTAAGTGTTCTAGTAGTGATGATGGAAGTTCTTCAAGTGATTATAGAAATGAGATGTTGTTTCTAATAGAAAAGGAAGTAAAAGAAAAGAGGAATAGATTTGTTGTGCTTAGGTGCTTTAGATGTGGAAATTTTGGTCACCTTGAGGATGATTGTACAAATGATGGTTTGAATTCTGGTAATACTATGTATGAGGATGCTTCAAAATTTTTTGAGGAAGATCTTATTATGGCTTTATATGAAGGTAGCACCTCTAGTGGTAAGAAATCAAAAAATGATATTGATGTTTCAAAAGGTAAACAAATAGAGGATGTTTCAGAAAAGGGAGAAGTAGATCTTGAGGTTGAACTTGTTAATGCTCTTGATGTTCTAAATAAAGAAAGAAAGAAATATGCTAGACTCATTGATAGGTTTGATGAATGCCGTAATGAAAGAGATGAGCTTATAGGGAATCTTGATATCTCTGTAGCAAAGACACGGGAACTCAAAGAAGAGTTGGCAGCTAGGTCTCTTGAGTGTAAAGAGTTAAAACATGAAGTAGCTTCGTTGAAAAAGGAAACTAAAGAGTACAAAGAGAAGCTTTGCAAGTTTGAAGAAAGTTCCAAGAAGGTAAAATAAATCATCAAGGATCAAAGAAGGACAACAAATAAAATAGGTCTTGGTTTTGGAAAGAAACAAAAGGAACAGAGTTGAGGAATCTAGTATGAGCTCCCAAAAATAAGATGGTTCAGATGTGGACTATGAGAACATCTCCTTTAGATATGGTACTTTTCATGAATATGGTCATCTAGTTAGGGATTGTAAAAATTGGATTCTAGATCAAGCACAAGAGAAAATGATACCAAGAGGTTTTTAATTACTTAAAAAAATATATATATAGAGAAAACAAACATCTAAAGAGTAGGTAGTCATCTCCACCAATAATTTCCAACCTTTCAATGGATGATGAGGAGAAAATCATGGAAATAGAAATTCAAGCCGTAAGGAAGGAATCAATGATTGAAGAAATAGATCACAACACTAAGCCAATTCTAGATCTAATAAGTAGCCTACAATAGAATCTACCCCAAAATTTAAAGAGATCCCAAAGAAAAAATAGAAGCCAAGAGAAAAACAATGAATCTAACAAATCAAATGGAGGAACTCATAAAGGAATAGATAGTGGAGGTGACACCTAGAAATCTTGTGATAGTGACATGGTGGTATTATCACTAATACCAGGTTTGGAATCCATCCCAAAATCGATAAGAGTGACTTATGAGTCGATTACAAATATGAAACTAGATACATACCAAAGAGTAGGTATGAATACTACTCAACAAAAAATAGGAAAAGAAGATATGAAGCTAGTAGCAATGGGTAAGGTCAAGGATATTACCCATATTTAGTTCTTGTGCTTGATGAATTGCATCACCTATAGTATTTGATGGCTTAAATGTATCCCAATAAAACGTAATAAAGTAAAATAAATGATTTGACAACATCATCCATAGATGATTTTTATTCAATAATTAAAAGTTTTGTTAGAAGAGATGCAAATATTTTCCAAAATATTTTGGCCTACATGTAGGGTTGAAGCTTTGGGCTCCCAAGGAGCTTTTGGAGGAGTGGTTTGTCTTTGGGATTTGAAATATATAGTGATACAACAAAAAATAAGAAGTTAAGGGATTCTAGTTTTACTATCCCAAAGTAGGCATTCTTCTTACCATTGGTTATATATTAATGCATACTCTTCTATCATCCTAGATGAAAAAAAAAATAATGGAGTAATGTAAAATATATTATTGGTCATTTTTCTTAAGCGTGGCTACTTGTAGGTAGGGATTTTAACACCATTTTCTCATTGAAAACAAATATAGGTAAAAATCACACTCTAGACAATAGTACTAAGCTCATGATGGAGCATATTTGATCTCTTCATTTAGTAGACATCAAACCAGATAATGACATGATGACTTGACATAATAAAAGGTAGGACCTAGCATGCATTCTCGAAATACTAGATAGGTTTACGTTATTAGAGGAGTTTTTGAGTAATGTATATATTCCAAGAGCATAGATATTGAATAATGCAGAATTTGATCATTAGCTAGTGTAGGTGGATGTATGGCATACCAAACCCAACTAAGCTCCTTTTGGATTCCAGCTAATATGGTTTCAAGATAGTAGTTTCTGAGTTAAGTTTTATCAATGGTGGTAGGAGGGTAAACCCATGTATGGTATGTAAAATTTTGTTAGGAGGGTTTAGTACCTCAAATCCAACTTGAAAATATGGAACTAAGCAGATTTTGGTGACAAAAAGGAAAATAAATGACACATTTGAACCAAACTTGAGGACCTCAATGAGCAAATGTGAAAGGATAACACTATTGAGATTCAAATCAAGAAACAGGTTAGTCTTACTACTCAGATAGAGGAATGAGAAATAAGATAAGAAATCCTATGGAAATAGAAATTTAGTGTCCAATGGATCCAAAATGGAGATGGAAACACTAGTTTCTTCCATAAATCTCTCCTAGCAAGGTGGTTGCACAATTTTATCTCTTCCTTATAAATAGTTTTAGGTGATTTAATACACACATGGTATGGGATGAAAGATTTAGCAAGAGATTAATTTGCCCAAATATTTAAGAAAAAACCACTAAATCAGGAGGCACAATAGGAAATACTCTAAGGGATTCCTTCTCTCATCATAGAAGAAGATATAATGTAAATTTGATTGCCCCAATTACTTCTAAAGAATACGACATGTAGTTTTCAAGATACAAAAAAGTAAAACTCTAGTTCCGAATGGATTTACCATATAATTCTACCAAGAATTCTTGGATATCCTTTAAAATAAGTGTTGTAAGTAGTAGAAGAGGCTAGGATAATCAAATTCATTCTCAAAGAGGTGAACAATACATAGGAGTCTAAACACATCTCTAGCTACTAGCTAATTTCCCTTTGTAATTTTTGATATAAAATTATCACTAAGATTATGGTAGAAATGATCAAGCCTTTTCTTCACATAATTATTTCTTTGAAATAGGTCGATTTTGTGGAAGGAAGACAAATTTTGGATGAGATAGTATTAGCTTAGGATGCCATGGTGGATGCAAATGGTGGATGAAGTTTATATATCTATATTTTAGTGGGATTTTTTAGAATTGTAAAATTTCTTATATTTTTAAAGAGGAAGCTTATGAATGGTGGGATTTTAATGCTCATGAATGATATATGAAATTTATATCTATATATTCTAGTGAGATTGTTTGAAATTGAAAACTTTTTTATCTTTTGAAAGAGAAATTTTATAATTGAAAGGATATTCTTACCAAAGAAAGGTATGCTAAGGAAGGAACTTGGACATGGGATGAAATAGAGCATGCATTTATGAGTTAATGGAAACTTGATGAAAAGATAGTTTGAAGGTTACCATCAAAGGTTATGAAGAAGAAATTAAAATTCCTAAGTGAAGAACTGAAAGAAATGAATAAAGAGAATATAATAGAATAAAAAATAGATGAAAACATGCAAGTTCATGGTCACATTAAAAAGAAAATTTATTAAGAAGCAAGAATTCAAGGAGAAATAAGAAGCAATTATGGTAAGGGAACAAGTTGAAGAACCATTAGAAAACTCAAAAGTTGAATTTACAATAGCAACAACAACAAATTGTATAGAAGAAACAACAACAAAGTTCAAATAATACTTGTTAAAAGTGCACAAGGATGCACCAAAAGAAAGGTATAAGAGAGAATATTGTGAAGAAGACTCTAAAAAAAATAAAAACAATTTTTTTGAAGAATCAAAGATAACAAAATGTTAGGTTAAGGTTGCAACATATCGACACCCACACCACCCGGAGTGGAAATAATCTTGGAGGCATGGATTAAGGGATCAATATTTTAGATCTATATAGAGTAAAAAAGACATAAAGTATGGTAGTGTTTGGAAAAAAAACATAATATTTCTATATTGCAAAAGGGTATAACAACATCTGAGAATAATAGGACCAGCTATTCAAAATATCAGAGTAGATCAACAAAAACATAGAATCAAAAAAGTAGTTATGAATATTCAAGTACCACAATGGTAGCTTGGCATCATAAAAAACCATCACTAATAAGTATTTCACTTGATGAATGGATGAACAAGATCGAAAATTCTCACAAAAAAAAATGATGAATATATATTTAAAAAAATAAAGAAGATGCAAAAAAATGAATATAAAAAATTCAATTATTTTTTGAAAAAAATGTAGACATCTAATTAGAGCATCTCAATTGAAATGAGAATTAAATATTTTTATAAATTCACAAGATTCATAGAAGAAAGGTGTTACTTATAAAATATGACCTATTTATAAATAATAAAATCCATCTTATATAACTTATAACTTTAAAAAAAAATTATAATAATTTATATATATTTATTGAAACCAACAATTATATTCAATAAAAATAAAAGAGGTTACAATAAAAAGGAGTTGGAAAGATCATAGCTTGAGGTGCAAGGCTACCCATACGATTGAAATCGGAATCAACCTTTAAAAGAGTAAAAAAACAACATTATTAAACATAGAAAAATAAAATAGATTAATACTGTAACTCTAGGCACGAAGTTGACTTATTGCTCATCATATTGTGTCTATTCAAAACCAACACCTCTAAACAATAGCATGCAGAACCAAATTTAAGTAATGGAAGAATTACATTAAAAAAACGAAGGTTACCTTGTGAACCATTTTCAGCATAAACATGCACAATCGATTGAGAGGAGCCATTATCACATGCATTCGCCAATGTTGCGCATCAATTTACTAGAGTTAGAAACCATATTAATACTCAAAAACCAAGCATTCCCATCTGTCCAAATCCTAGAAGAGTTCATCGAATGTGCGGATCCATATATATATAATTAAAATATGCGGTGTGGGCGAGTGTGTGAGGGGGTGGGTTTGTGGGGGGTGTGTGTTAAATTCCTTATTGATAAACAGAGCTCTCGAATTTACTTTACGAGGACTCATGAATGGGAGAAGACTGCTCAACCTTATAACCATGTCATAGATGTTTCTCGCACTAACCAAATCAAATATATAATTAAAATATATTTATATAATATCTAAAAAATATAATTAAATATATATATTTAAATTATAATTAAAATATATATTTAAAAGTTCTAAGAGAAATATAGATGGATTTTTTAAAGTGAAAAAAAAACAATCTTTGAAAATGGCATCTTTAAAAAGGGTTTATTAGTATAGAAGGGTTATGGGATTTTACTGAAAGAAAGGGGAAATGTAAACTCTATTTACGTCCTTTTCACGACAAATTGCATCAGTTTTAGTTGTTAAGGATTTAAATACTGGTCATGATAACTTGGGAGTTCATAAATTTATTATACATACAATTATATATATATATTTTTATTTGGTTAGCGTGAGAAATACCTATGGTTAAGTTATAAGGTAAGGTTAAGTAGTCTTCTCTCAACCAATGATTTTTTGTAAAATTGATAGCTATGCTTATTAATAGGGAATTTAACATACAACCACCACACACCCACCCTCTCACACACTCGCCCATGTTGTGGTTTGAACCTTGGACCTTCCAAAGAAGAGCCAAAGCCTAAACCCTTGTATTGTCCCCTAAAACCTAATAAAATGATTTTAAATAAAGGCTAAGTTGTGGTTTTCTTCTGGATTATTTTTATTTATAATTTTTTTTTCTATGTTGTTAAGTTTTGTTTTTATCATAAAAATAGGTAATTTTTTACAATTTTCTATGTAGGTTTGAATCCTACTCCATGCTATCACTATCCTACAACCTACCACTATTTTTAATGTTGTGGAGCTAATTAAATTGTATATTTTTTATTTTTTATAGGTTTTTAGTTAAATATATTATTATTATTATTTTAATAAAATATTAATAATTCAATTTTTTGTATTTTAATAAGAGTTTTTTTTTTTTTTAAATTTAATTTTCTTTTAATATTTAAATATTATCAAGAAAAAAATGAAAATATAATTGGTTGCATTTTTTAATACTATGTTTTTCTTTAAATATTTGTAAATATTTTTTATACTACCCCTAATAATATTTTTTTTTTTTTTTTAGATAAATAATGTATACTTTTTATTTGGCACCACTCCCATTAAAAAATCAAATATTACATTGTTCTCATTACGTTTCTAAGTTAATCAAAACATATATAACTTTACCTTTTTATCAAAGATGTTCTTCATTTTCTTCAAGTTGCTAAGTGTTAAGTTTCCATAATCAACTCCTTTTATATCATGTCTTTTAAAATTTAAACTCTATCAAGATAAAATTCAACACCATAAAGGGTTAAAATATTTGTTGCTCAACTTTTACATCTAAAAATATCTTGTTTCTAACAACTTCACAATGTCTTAATACTTTTTTTTTCAAGGTTCTTATTCATTCCCTTAATATTCAAAGATATTATTTCATAGTTTTTTTGTTTTTATTATTATTATTATTTATTGGATTTAGCTCCACTTCTTGTTAGCACTTGTGATATTTGATTTTGTTTTTCCATATCAATATCCCTTTAGGTTTGTTTTCTTTTTGTATTTGCTTATTGGGTCTTCCTTTCTTTTATCATTCCCACCAATACTTTCATCTTCATCAATCTCTTCAATATTATCACATTATTAATAGTAAGACTTATCATCTTTAGGTTTACCTTATTTTGAAGGATTTGAAATGCATAGAATAACCTCAAAGGCACAATATTATTTATGTTTTCCTAAAATCCTTATAGTGCAAAGATGTTCTTATGTAGGAATTATATTCTTATTCTTCCCTAGAAAACCTTAATTATTATATGTTTACTTCATCCTAAATTATTTATTATGTTGCTCTTGAAACCATAAAGTGCAAGGGATAACATCTTCACCATTTTTGCATTTATTACCTAAAGAGGATTCTATACTAGAGAAAAATGAAGATAATTTACTTGATAAACTTGACCTCTTTTATTGTCTATATTCAAGGATTTCTCTCCATATATTCTTTTGAATATTTGATTCCTTCTAATATTTTCAAATGATAATGTATATATGCTTTCTTTACCTTCTTATTTTAGAGTAGAATTTCTTTGATCTTATCTATCTTCAATTACTATATGATTTCCTTGCTTCATATTGAATTTTATCTCATGGATACATTTTTTTATCTCTTTATTCATAGTTTTCACTTTGCAAATTCTTACTATGTGTCCAATATAAAAATAATTATGGCAACAAAATACAATATTTTCATAATCTACTTTTTGATCCCATTCTCTTGATTTAGATTTTATCTTTATAGATTATGGATTTTTTTAAAAATCCATAACAACACATATTCGAGTATATATAGCATGCTTTCACTCCTTAGTAGTTAGTCCTTCTTTGATGAATTTCCCTAGGGTATTTCTAATATTCTTCATGATATCGCAATATGAAGCTAATGTTAAAATTAAAATGCAAGTATAAATAATTACAAATATAAATAAACTAACTGAGGAAGAAGGCTCAGATCCAAGGATTTCATAACAAAGAATAATCCTAACAGTACAAAGAATAAGAAAATGCCTATGATGCTACGAAGAAAATACCACATGGCATATGACCTAACTAACATGAGCGATAAATCACACTTATGTGGACAAGCCTTATTACAAAAAAGACTAAGTCCTAAAGGCTAAAAATCTAGGCTAAACCTAAGTGCAAGAAAAATAAAAATTAGGCCTCATCACTCGTCCCATCAAAAGAAGCAGTGGACTCCATTAATTTTAAAAAAGAGAGAAAATCCTAAGACATATGGTGAGCAGAAATACAATGTTCTTGGTGTAGAAATTGGCCATGATGGGCACAAGATATGAAGTAGAAGTACCCTATTGATTTTTCCGAGTCTTCATATCAAAAAGTGTATCGGTAGCGAGTGAAAGCTATGCATCAGGAACCACATCAACAAGATGAGTGATAGCTAGAGCGGATTCTAAGGTGGAATCATAGTATGGTTTGATAAAATCCACATTGATGACATCATGAATCCCAAGATGAGCCAGAATATCCAAGCAAAAGGTATTCTCTAAAATTTTTTGAATAATGGTGTAAGGTCCATAGCGTAGTGGCTTGATTTTGCTATGGTACTTACCAATAAAATATCATCTATGGATATAGAACCATACTTTATCACCAACCTAAAAATGATGAGGAGTACGATGTCGATCCATTTTTTGTCATTGATTTTGATGAGTCTTCTGAAGAATATAAACCACTTTGGATTGAAGGCTTTGCAGATGCTAGACAAAAGAGTTGGCCTTTTCTTGCTCCTTCTGAATATGCATGGTGGATGGTAAGAGAAAGGATAAAGGAAACTCATAAGGAGCCAACGACTGGAATCTAAAATAAACCTCAAAAGGAGAGTTTCCATTAGAACTGTGAATGACCCTGTTATATGCGTGCTCTATGTGAGTGAGGCTTAAATTCCACCTGGTAGGAGTGGAATGATGGAAAATCCTCAAACTTTGCACATGATTATGATTGACTACCCCTGTCTACCCATCATATTGTGAGTGATAGGCAGTAGAGAAACTAAGTGAAACTCCTAATATCTTCCATAGGAATCTCAAAAATTGACCCACAAATTGTGAATCTCGATCGAATACAATGCTAGTAGGAAGACCAAAAGAGCGTCATACAATGTCAAAGAAAAGTTGGGCTAGGTCCTAAGCAGTACTCATATTATGACATGGAATAAATTTGGTCATCTTACTAAATTTTTTCACAATAATGAAGACACAATCATGTTGTCGCACGGTCATTCGAAAACCACTCAATAAGTCCATAGAAATGCTCTCCCAAGGACGAGAAGGAATGGGTAAAGGTATGCTCATGCCTTATTTTCTATTGGTGGATTTAGAACGGTTGTGGACAACACATTGTCATAAGAAGTGTAGGATATCTCTCTGCATATGAGGCCAAAAGAAAAATTGTTGAAGATGATGTAAATTTTTCTTCTTACCAAAGTGTCCTCCATACAATGTAGAATGAGCCTCCTTCAAGAGAGACTCCCTATACGGATGAGGAACACAAAGCTTATCCAATTTATACAATAGTCCATCCTGAATGTAAAAGTCATGAAGAGCCCTCAAATTGAAATATGAAGGATGAGAAAGTTGTTGAAATACTTTGGCAAAGTTAGCATCCAATGGATATTGTGAAGGCCACATCTGGAAGTCAATATGAGACAAGTGACAACTGTCAAGTTAAAGGTTGATGGAGGTCGACTCAAAAAATATGCTACTGTATTATTTTACCCTATACTATACTTGATAACCAAATGGAACTGCTACAAATAGGATTTCCACTTCATGTGTCGATCTTCTTCAATTTTAGACTGAGATTCAAGAAACTTAAGGGGTATATGGTCGATGTGAACTACTATATCTTTGCCCAAAAGATAATGTCTCCAATATTTTATGGCCTGCACCAATTCATACAACTCCTTATCATAGGTAGAATAATTTTTCTTGGCCTCAAAAAATATTTGAGAATGATAGGCCATTGGATGGTCATTCTGTTTAAGCACGACTCCAAGTGCATATTATGAAGCATCTGTCTCAATATCAAAATGTTGTGCAAGATATAACAACACAAGGATAGGTGCACTACATAATTTGTGTTTCAAAGTCTCAAAGACCTCCTGCTATTCTTTTGTCCATCAAAATTGAATCTTGATCTTTATCAAATGGTTCAACAGTGCAACAATGGTGGAATATCCTATAATGAACTTGCGATATAAATTCTCAAGTCCAAGAAAACTTCTCAACTCCATGATAGAAGTAAGAGTGATCCATTTGAGGATGAATTCGATTTTGGAAGGATCCACTTAAACTCCTTTTTAATTGATTACAAATCTGAAATAGGCAATGAAAGTTTACCCAAAAGAACACTTGGGAAGATTGGCATACAATTAGTTCTTCTGAAGAGTTTGAAGAACATATTCCAAGTGCTCAAGATGAATTTTCCAAGTTGGGGAGAACACAAGGATGTCATCTAAATAAATGATTACAAATTTATCCAAACAATCATGGAACACTTCATTCATTAGTCGCATGAATGTGGCTGGAGCATTCGTAAGACCAAAGGGTATGACAAGCCACTCAAAGAGTCCCATATTAGTCTTGAATGTAGTCTTCTAGGTATCCTCTGCCTCAATATTGACTTGATGATACCCACTTTTGAGATCTATATTTGAAAATAATTTAGCTCCTTGGAGCTGATCCAAGAGATCGTCAATTCGTGGAAGTGGATATCTATTTTTGATGGTGATTTTATTAAGTGCTCTAAAATCAATGCATAGTCTTCAAGTGCCATCTTTATTCAATACAATAAAAATAGGGGAAGCACAAGGGGAAGTGCTAGGTTTGATGAAACCTTTAGACAATAAGTCTTGAATTTGCTTTTTGACTTCTTCCATTTGCACGATTGATTGTCTATACATTGGAGCATTAGGTAGTGAAGCAACATGAACAATTTTAATGCTATGATTAATTTTTCTTTGAGGAGGAAGACTTATAGGTTCTTGAAATACACCTGAATATGATTGTAGCAAAGAATTAATTGAAGCATGCATATGTTGTTTTTATTAGGTGCTTTATTGTCTTCATTATGTTGTCTAATAAATATGAGTGCTAGTTCCCTTGCTTGATTTACAACCTTGCATGCTTATCTACAACTTAACATAAAATTTTATTGAGTTTGTTGAGTGCTTTTGATTATGTAGACCTTATCATATTTGTGTAAGGTATATGTATTTTTAAACCCAACATGAATAGACCTCCTATCATATTGATAGGGTCTCCCAAGAAATAAACCATAGCAATCCATTAGAGTGACATCACACGCAATTGTATCCATAAAAGAGGGACTAAAAGCAAAATTCATGGTGCATGTGTGTGTGATATCTGACGAAATCCCATTATCCTTCCACCCTAAAAGATATGGATGAGGATGGGGTTTCATGGGCAAATTCAGTTTTTTGACAACGGACCTCGTAATTAGATTATTTTTTGATCAACTCTAGATGATACAATCAACTATAAAGGAATCATTGAGGTGAATCGTGGTCACAAACAAGTTATCACGATCCCCTTTTGAAGTGTTCATGAGGGTTAACTTGTTCAATCCTACCAATTATGTATATGTTTTTCTTTCCCTTGTAGCCTCAATGGGACCATGTTGAGGTTCCTCATTTGAAGGATTTACAACTAGGGAGTTCTTTTTCAAATTCTTCAACTTAAAACATTGATGTTTTTGATGACTCTTCTTCTTACAATAAGTACATTCCATAGGAGTTTTGGAAAATTTTTGAGAAGAATAAGAGGAAGAGGAAGAAGAAGAAGTGGGAGAAGGAGAAGAGGGAGAAAAAGAAGAAGACTTAGCCACCTTGGATTGCTATTGTGAAGCCTTCAAATTTCCTTTTGATGATGAAGAGCGAGTCCCGCATGATGACTCACACAATTCCTCCTCTGCAAGAATGGCTTGATTGAAAGCCATATCAATGCTTACAATTGTCTTGTACTTCAAATTGGAATAAAATGGCTCTTGCAATCCACTTTTGAATTTTATCACAAGTTGAATGGCGAAATTCTCTGCACTTAATTCAAAATTCTCAACACATTTAATTGCATCACATAATCATGAAAACTCATGTGAGAGGTTTGTTGAAGATGAATCCATTTGATTTTAAGGTCTTCGGTATGATTGGAAGGATATAAATTATTCTTCAAAATGCATTGTAATTCATCCCATGTATCAATAGGATTTTACGTCCTCTGTCGATTAGTGGAAAGGATCTTAGCAAGGCCTGGCAATTCAAGTTTTGCAAACACAAATTTTTGGGCCTTATCCAATTTGGTGTACTCAAAGCAACTATCCATGTCCAAAATCTAATTATTGAGAATTTCAAGATCCCGTAAACCATCATGAATGGGAACATCACAATGGGGTTGAATATCTTGAATGGTAACATTATCGGCTAAAACACTCACAAGTTGTGTGAGTTGAGCCATTTTGTTGGCCAATTCGGTAGCCATTTGACCCCGACTATGTGCCAGCAAGAATCGACAAAAAATATTTTGGAAAAGTCAATACTGATGGAGCCTCTAGAGGGAACCCTGGAAAAGCCAGTGTGGGAGGAATTGGTAGACTTTTAGATGGCTCCCTAGTTTTTACTTTTGCTGAGAATTTGGGTATTCTTTCCAATAACCTTGTTGAGGGGTATGGTATCCTTAGAGGCCTTCAAGAGACTACTAAGGTTGGATGGGAAAAGGTGTTAGTTGAGTCTGACTCTCAACTTATGATTAATCTCTTGAAGACTCCTTCTAAGAATCATAAGGTGGATTGGATAATAAAAAGAATTATTGAGAAGATTCGGTTAATCTAGATGGGATTTTTGAAAGTTGATTACAATCATGTGGTCAAAGATCAAAACAAGAGTGCTGATGCTTTAGCTATTTGGGCTTTGGACAAAGGTGATCTTACTTGTTATGGCCACCCTCCTATATGGTGGGCTTCTCAAATTAGGGAAGCTCTTCTTTCTATCATTTCTTTGGATGGCTCCAGCTTCGAAGGTACCTAGTTTTTTTTTCTCTTTGGTTCATTCAGTTTTTTTAGTTCCCTAGCTCATTCTATTATTTATTTTGTTTCCTCCGTTGATTCTTGCATTAATAGTCTTCTGGTCTAGATAGGTCATTGTTTTGTTCTTTTTTTTTCTTTTGTCTTCTTTGTTTTTTTGTTTAGTTTTTTAAAGTGGGTGGGTTCTTTTGTTTTGTTTTGTTTTTGTGTTCTTTGTGTTGTTTTTTGTTGTTCTTGTGTTTTTGTTGTTTTGTTTTTTTTTTATGTTTTTTGTTATTGTTCTTGTGTTTTTTTTGTTCTTGTTCTTGGGTTTCTCTTTGTTTGTGTTACTTCATTTTTTTATGTGTGAGTGTTTTCTATGTTTTTTGTTTTTGTTTATTGTCTGTTGTTGGTTGTTTTTATTTTTATTTTATTTATTTTATTTTTTAGGTTTTGGTTGTATTTATTTTTCATGTTTTTTTGGGTTATGTCTTTGTAGTGTTCTGTTGTTTTTGTCTTGTTTATGTTTTGTTATGTGGTTCTTGTGTTTTTCTATGTGGTTTGTGTTGTGGTTTATTTTATCTAATTGTGCGTGTTTGGTTGTGCTTTTGGTTTTGACACACTCAAGGAGCATGTTTTTATTTTATTTTATTATTTTTATTGTTATTTACTTTTTTTAATTTGGTTTTGTGTGTTTGTTTGCTCCTTGAGTATGTCAAAGGTGGTAGGCCAGGTTCGAGTCCTGGGTGTTTTTGGCGGAATGGATACCCCTGCCTCCTTGAGTCTTACCCGAAAGTGGCATCCCTTTTGGGATGTTTTCCAAAAAAAAAAATCAACAAAAAGAGGTTATAAATAGAGAAAAAGTACAATTACAATTTATCCCAAAGGAATTGCAAAAAAGGAATTTTGCAATTTTACAATAAGCCCCTTTTTAACAAAATGAAGTCACCTAATATATTGTTAAAGAGCAATTGTTATTTTTTTATTGGATACTTCAAAGTGCACTTATGCCTATAGAATGGAAAAAGGCAAGTGTACAATTATATATAAGGCAACGAACAATAATAATAATATTAATGTACTTGAAATGCCTATATATAAGAATATGACACTATTCACTATTAAGGTGGCAAAATTAAACCAATCTTACCAAAGGTGGCACATCAATTGGTGATTTGGACGTTGAAAAGGGTCAAGACCAACAAATATCGCCGAAGTCCAGGAAATTTCAAATGCGATTCTTGCACAAGCAAACTGTTTTGGTGTGCCAATATCAAGTGTTGGACAATCTCGGCAACGAATGAGGCAACTCCTCTCACGCAATTTGGAGACTGTTGTTCAAGTTAGGCAGAAGGAGCAATGTCGGTGTTCCTACGATTGCCCATGTCGGCCTATCGCTACCGTAGAGCTATGGTTAGGATCGTGTGGTAATCCAGTATAGGAGCAGTGCTTTTCACACAGGCGGTCTTACGTTCGATGCAGAATTAATATGACCTTATGATTCGCACAAACGTAGTGCCATGTCCTGTTGGTGTCACCTCGAAGGAGCAGATCGAGTTTGTAGTGGAAACGTCTATCCACGAGCACAAATGAGGGCAGATTAATAGGGGTGTACGCAGCATGGGACCCTATGTCGGCAGATCGTAGCCTGGTGTTGGTAGATCTTGGAATTACAACTGGAGGGCACGGCGGAATCTATCAATTTCAATCACCAGCACAGGGAAGCAACAACTTTAGCAAGGAGGGAAACCACGAATATAATAGCTCCAATCTCTTTTGGCTCCTTCAATTGCCAATCATGACTGTAATGCAGTGTGTAGAGGGCGTCAGTACCTCAGCACATTAGCGGTGACAATCAATCTCAGAAATACATGGTGTCCAACCAAAACGTCTCGTCAGTTGCATGGCTAGCGCTAGCGTAGAGATGTCAGTCGGCAACCTTCCAATTTATGATTCACGACACAATTTAATGTAGCAGGGATAGAAATATCATATCTGTTCTTTAGCACCAAGGTTGTGGTTGGAGTCATTCAACCCAATATCATATTTGTTCGACAATTTTTATAATTGCAGCAACAATGGACACAAATTTCTTTCCAAGAAAGCAATGTGCATCAATTTGCTACAAAAATTGCTGATTAAAACAACAATTACGTAGCAAGAGCTTCGAACAGGACTACTAAATAAGGTCGGAAATGACCCAAAACCCTAATAATTCCTATGCTATGATACCAAATCTAATATGGTAATTGAAGCTAATGTTCAAATTAAAATGCAAGTATAAATAATTATAAATATAAATGAACTAACCGAGGAAGAAGGCTCAAATCCAAGGAGTTTGTAACAAAGACTAATCCTAAAAGTACAAAGGATAAGAAAAGGCCTATAATGCTACGAAGAAAATGCCACATGGCATATGACCTAACTAACATGAGCGATAAATCACACTCATGTGGACAAGCCTTATTACAACAAAGACTAAGTCCTAAAGGCTAAAAACCTAGGCTAAACCTAAGTGCAAGAAAAATAAAAATTAAGCCTCATCACTTCACATCCTTGTATATAAGTTAATATGGAATTCTAAATAGAAAAAAAATATTCTATGGTCTCAAATAAAGTGCATATCTTCCCCTAAACCATTGGCCACTGACATGGATTAGTAGCACATATTTTAATAAGTGTTTAGCTAAGGATAAGTATTATTTAATGTGTTCTTATCCATTGTAAATCCTTGTAATGCCTATTTATAGGCACCTTTTGGTATGCTAATACAATGAAGTTTTTAGATTGTCATTCATTTCTTGTGTCTGTTGTGATCAATTCCTCATCATTGGTATCAAATCAGGTTACGGTTAAAGGCTAGTTACCTCTTCCTCTAGGATAATATTAGTTCAAACAAAGAATGAAAACACATTCATAGGTCTGTTTGAGGAGTTGTTTACTTCTATTACAGACCAATTTGTGTAGGATTTACAAAATTGTTGAATCTGTATGCGATTTTATCCCGCTTTGGTCGTGAATACTTTACCATTTCTAAAACTCTATTTTATCATCTTCATTCATTTTCATTGTGTTGCCATACTTCATTCATATCTTGATGAGGTCTTTGTCAAACTTAGAGAGCTTAGTGCGACACTTTAGCAACTTCACATGGCTATGATCACCGTTACCGCTAACAAAATTTTCCTTGATGATGAAAATGAGCCAAAACCTATTTTAAATATTGAAGAATCTATAGCAACACTTGGATTCAAACTAGGGTCTTTGGGTGATATACCCAGCATCTTACCACTAGACGATGTTACTTCTCTTATAGATCTGAACTCCTTTGAAGCTCTTATTGCAAATAAAGCCCCTCCAAACACTGTAGATCTAATCTCTCCAAAAGCCATGACAATCAAAGACCAAGCTATTTTCTCTACCATTATCATCATGCCTACTATAATTTGTGGCCTACCAATATGTCCACAACCTCTTTGTTATCCATTTATCGATTGATGGTTCTTCTCTCGGATGTTGTTTACCCGTTTTTTGCCACCATTACATCCATTTCTAGTGCTTATGCACCTTTCACACCTTGATCCAACATCTTTTCAGTCTTGGAGTTTCAATATCCTATTTTCAAGAATTGATTCATAGCCACCACCGACTTCTCTTTTGGCCCTCTCAAATTTCCCCATGGTCTTCGTACCATCATCCTTGGTGGCCTAGTGTGCTTTACACCTCTGTTTGCTCTTCTATATAGACTTGGTCTACACATTTCACTCTATTTTTAGTGTTGATCTGATCAAGGTTCCTCGTTGTTTGCTTTTCCTATGCGATAGATCTGTTGGCTTTCGATGATTTTTTTCATCGACCTTGCAACACATTGTAGCATTGCATCACTTTATTGATACCTACATTTTATGGGTATTATCCTCTATGGACAACACCCATATGCTCACCCCTACCACCAGGGGTTATGCATAGTGGCTATTTATCACCAAATTGGCTAAAATTAGAATTTTTAAAATTTGGAATTGGCTAATATTTGGGACCCTTGACTAGGGCCCATTAGCTAAAAAAATTGGGTGGAATTTTTTTGGGGGTCGATTCGCCCAAGTTTTATAATAATTTGACCATTTTACGTTTAAATTTCTAATATTATCCCTAATAATAGTGAAACTTCTACATTTGTTTGGACAATATTTTCCTGGATTTCGAAAATGATTCACCAAATTTTTATAAATATATTTTGGGGTCGACTCCTTATGCATAACCCTGCCTGACACCTTTATGTCATTCAAATGTTTTTCGAAGCCTCATACCATTGATTGACTTCCACTATGGCATCCACCATTGTTCTACAACTCTATTTTTGGTGTATATCAACTCTTCTTACGAACGTCCATCTTGCGCTTCGAGTTGTCCTACATTTCTTGATGTGATCCATGAATTTTTGGTGACATCAGTCACCTTCCAATGCCTCTCTGATCTTTCTCGATTGTTTTCCAACCTCTGGTGCCCTTATCATGCTTTTTCAGTGATACCATGCATATTTTGTCCATTTTGCATGATTGTCGTCTCACATAGCAACTTCTACCAATTCCAACATAGCAGCCACATTCATTTTCCAATGAAGCTCTATCCTTTTTAGCAACATTCTTCTTTATCGTATGACGCCCAATAGATACCGAGTGCATCTTTCTATTTTTTGATATCTCAATATTGATCTGTTTTATTTTGACATTTTCGATGGCATATGACCATACTCTACCTATTTTTGGCTGCACATGCCACATCCTTCCTTCAACTTCATGATGAACACACATATTCTAGAATAAACAAATATTTTTAGGTGATTACACCATCTTCGATGATGCAAGATAACTTTCTGGCCGCAAACATATTTTTGGTACACAATATTAATCTTTTTGCTAAGGTTATTCAACTTCTAGTGACTGCACATTTTTTCGATGAATCATTTTAAATTTTTCGTAATTTTGGAGTCTCCATGGTGGTTTACATCTTTTCAACCTCCTCTAGTATTTTTTGGCGAATGTGCACATTGTGTTAAAAAATAAATCCCATGGATTTATCCCACATGCATTTGATCTTTGTCTGTTTAGTCTTCATATATACCATGGGCCATATTCTCTCATAGCCAATGCTTTGGCATGCTAGCTATCCTATCCACCAAACACCTCCTTGATGCCCCTATCCATTCTACCCTTCGCATTCTCACACCCACTAATTCCCTACCACATTCCTATTGCACTTGATGATGTTGTACCTCATTGTTGCCATCACCAGTTTCGAATAGTTTGTTTTCATCCATGTGAATTGTTACCCATCATATTTATCATCTTGTTAGCATTATTCTCGAGTTACATTCAATCGTGGTTCGATCAACCATCCACTAGTCCATACCTTCTAGTCACGCCTCCACATACATATCAATGAGGCCTATCCATACTCCAATTTCTACATTGACTTACCACCTATTCCTATACTTGACTTCCCTATCAGTTGGGTCTTCTCGACTATTGTGCCACCTATCCAATAGCTACCCAGTTACATGTCATGGACTTTATCCACGTCAGCACCGCAGTGATCCACTATGGTATTTGCATCAGTCATTTTGATCACACTACCATAAACACTTACCTCTCTTGTCCAAGTCTCGTCATATCTATCATCCCTATCTGGCTATATTATTTCATTGTGTCGTGATCAGTGTTTTGGTATATTGGTGAGTATCATCTAAGTTATCACTCAAACATCATCTGATTAGGTCAGTGTTCACATCGATTTTTTTGTATCCTTATCAGTCTAGGTTGTGCTCCTAGTTAGTGTGTCATATTTGACATATCTTTTAGTGTCCAGTAATAGTCCCACCTCTATCGCATTCAAGAGTTTGACTTCCTAGAGTCAATTGTGTTCATCCTAGATGTCAACGTGATGTCATGCATGCATGTATATCATTCAATTGTGCACTTCCATTGCATTTCAAAATTTTAAAAACCAAAACAAAACAACATTTTATCATTAATGCATGTTGTTTTCTTCATTAATGCATGACTTTCCTTTAATGCACGTCACTTCCTTCCTTAATGTACGCAGCTCCACAATAAATGCATGCCACCTTTGCTTTCATAAATGCATACCCACTGTTCATATATATCATTTTTATTAAAACTAAAATTTTTAATGCTTCTGCATTTCTACTTGGCATATTTTGGTGCACATTTCGAAGAATATTCTCTAGCATCCTTCTTGTACCACCAATGCTACTTTCTTCTACCGCTTCAAGGGACCCATTTCATCTATCTGATGGTATAGTAATGTTTACAGTTATTGGAGAGAATTTTTGAGTCTAATGTAGTGCCACTCTAAAGACCTACCAAATTTATTTTTTTGGTCTTTTTGTTTTGTAACAGGCGTATATTTTCAGTTGTACTCGATACTCCTAGATTTTTTCTTCTTTCTCTTCCACCTTGTATGCATTGGGGACCAATGATTTCTCAATGGGAAGGAATGATATGGATTAGTAGCACATATTTTAATAAGTTGTTATCTAAGGATAAGTATTATTTAATGCGTTCTTATCCATTGTATTGCATTGTAATACCTATTGATAGGCATATTTTGGTATGCTAATACAATGAATATTTTGGAGTGTCATTCATTTCTCATGTTTGTTGTGATTGATTCCTCATCATACACCAACCATTATTTTATCCCTAATTTTGAACTAAAAAAGATGATGAGAAAAAATATTTAGGAAGAAAATTCATGGAGTAATTTGAATTTAATCCCCACTTCCACTTTATCCAATTTTGAATATCCAAAAACCATGGCCATAATCTATGGAACCTCAATATTAACCTTCTACTTTTAAAAACCATTAAATTATGATCAATCATCTCATCCTTGATACTCATTTTTGGTGTAACATCTACTACCTGGATTGAACTTGTCATGTATTTGCTCTTATTCTTATCTCCAACTTGGGCCTTGATACTTCTAACTAGGGAATCCTGACTTCCCATTAGGGTTTTCAAATATGAACTTTCTTCTATAGTAGCTAAGGAGGCTTACTCTTGGCTTGCACTCCCTCTTGGCTCACATTGCCTCTTAAATTACACTCACTCTTGCCTCACACTTACTTCTAGATTACACTCCCTCTTGGATCGCAATAGTACCTATCTCTTTTTATTTTTATTTTACAATTGGCTTCAATTTATTTTTTGGAAATAATATTCCAAGTAATTTTCATAAGGATTTGAAGCATTAATTCACTCTATATGAATCCACACTCTTCTACCATGACTAAATCTCAGCTCACACTCTCCCTTAACTCACATTTCCTCCTAACTTGCACTCCCTCTTGGATCACATAACTTGCATTCTCTCTTCCATCACACTTCCTTAACTCAAATAATAATTAGTGCATATTATAAATAATATTATTCTTAATTCAATACCTACATCTATATTTCACTATAGAAGTTATAAAAAATTGTGAATTATTCTTAATTGAAATATTTTTCTAGTCTTTTTAATGACAATATTTATTCTTATAAGAATTATCCTAACCTCTCTATAGTTGTTAGTTGAAATTCCATATAATTAGGGCAAATTTTGTCTACATCACTCTAAAAAATGTCATCTTACTTAGTTTTTCATTTTTTAATTTTTCTTAATTTTTCTTTGAAAGCACATCTATAATCAATTTTTATGAAACCAACTTCTCGATAATTTTATTTTACTATATATCAATACCAATCCTTTGGGTTAGATTTAGTATCATAAATAACCCTTACATCTATATACCCAAATTTTATAATCAAAAAGCAAAGTGGCTATTTTATCATACAAATAATACTTCCCATGATGAGAAACATATCTATAAATATAATATAGAAGAAAAAATACTATAATTTTAAACTTAAACATCATATTGAGATTTATTTTCAAAAAACTATTTGTCAACCCAAAAAAAACATACTAACAATTCAACATTAGACTCATTGGAAATTTGAATGTATGGAGTAGATAATACATTATGAGGTGGTACCTATTCCTATGTGGCAAAAACAGTAAGGGAGGAAACCACCTATTGAAAATTAACTTTTTGTAGTTTACAGTCTATTGAAACCTCACGAATAGTTTATATAATGAAGGACGGTTATGTGTCAATAAAGTGTAAAAATTGATTCACTTTATATAGTCTAGGAGGTACCACATAGCGTAATATTTGTATTCATTGTTAAATAATTCAAAATAAAATTATAATAAATTAATTTCAAAACTACATACAATGTAATAAATTTTCAAAACTATGTACAATGTAATAAATTTTAAGAATAATTTAGCTCAAGATTCTACAGAAGACTCCTGAACTCTCTTCTAATACATTCATAAAGTAAAGGATTTTCACTGTATTTATGCAAGGCAACACAATTTTGAAAGAGTTGTGGACTTTGTAGTTTAAATGCTTATAAAAGGTAAAAAAATATTGAAGAAACAAACATTTGTGTTCTCTTCAATCTTGAAAATATTTTATCAAAAATTATTACTCTACAATTTGGGGAGGATAGTTGGGAACGAGAAGTGGACTATGAGAACATATCCTTTAGGTGTGTTATTTTTCATGAATATGGTTATCTAGCTAGGGATTATAAACATTGTATTCTAGAGCAAGCATAAGATAAAATGATTCCAAGAGGTTATCATAGAGAAAAAAATAACATATAGAGAAAAAAAACATCTAAAGAGTAGGTAGTTGTCTCCACCAATAATTTCAAACCTTATAATGGATTATGAGGAGAACATCATAGATAAATAAATCCTAAAACTCCTCTTCAATCCCTAAGAAAGGAATCAATGATTGAAGAAATAAATCACAACACTAAGCCAATTCTAGATCTACTAAGTAGTCTACAAGAGAATCTACCTCAAAATTTAAAGATGTCCCAAAAAAATAGAAGCCAAGAGAAAAACAATGACTCTAACAAATCAAATGGAGGAAATCATAAAGGAATAGAGAGTGGAGGTGACATCTAGCAATCTTGTGAGAGTGCCATGGTGGTATTCTCACTAATACCAGGTTTGGAGTCCATCCCAAAACCAATAGGAGTGAGTCATGAGTCTACTAAAAATATGAAGAGATCAAATATATTACTCATATTTTAGTCCTTGTACACGATGAAGTGCATCACCTATAATATTCGATGGCTTAAAGGTAGCCCAATAAAACATAATAAAGTAAAATAAATGATTTGACAACGTCCATAAATGGTTTTTCTTCAATAATTAAAAGTGTTGATAGAAGAGATGCAATGTTTTACCAAAAACTTTTGGCCTACATTTAGGGTTGAAGCTTTAAGCACCCAAGGAGATTTTGGAGGAGTGGCTTATCTTTAGGATCTGAAAGAGATAGTGGTACAACAAACAATAAAAAGTTGGAGGATTCTAGCTTTACTATCCCAAAGTAGGCATTCTTCTTAACATTAGTTATATATTAATGCATACTCTTCTATCATCCTAGATGAAAAATAAAAATAATGGAGTAGTACAACTTATATTATTGGTTATTTTCCTAAAACATGGCTACTTGTAGGTGGGGATTTTAACACCATCTTCTCATTGAAAAAGAAGAATTTCAAAAAATCACATTCTAGACAATAGTACTAAGCTCATGATGGAGCATATTTGATATCTTCATCTAGTAGATATCAAACCAGATAATGGCATGATGACTTGGCATAATAAAAGGTTAGGCCTAGCATTTCTTCTCGAAATACTAGATAGGTTTATGTTATAAGAGGAGTTTTTTAGTAATGGATATATTCCAAGAGCACAAATATTGAGTAATGCAAAATTAGATCATTGGCTAGTGTTGGTGGATGTATGACATACTAGATTCAACTATGCTCCTTTTATATTCCATCTAATATGATTTTGATATAGTAGTTTCTGAGTTAATGTTTTACAATGGTGGTAGGAGGGTAAACCCAAGAATGGTATGAATATGTACAATTTTTTAAGAGGCTTTAGTACCTAAACCCCAAATTTAAAATATAGAACTAGGCATATTTTGGTGATCAAAAGGAAAATAAATACCATATTTCAACCAAACATGAGGAATTCAATGAGTAAATATGAAAATATGACACTATTGAGATTGAAAGTATGGAAGATGCTAGCCTTACTACTAAGTTAGAGGAATGGGACATAAGAGAATAAATCCTATAGAAATAGAAATTTAGGATCCAATGGCTCCAAAATGGAGATGGGTACACAAGCATCTTATATAAATATCTCCTAGCAAGGTGGTTGCACAATTGTATATCTTCCTTATAAATAGTTTTAGGTGACTCAATACACACATGCTATGGGATGAAATATTTATCAAGAGATTAATTTTCCCAACTCTTTAAGGAAGAACAACTAAATTAGGACGTACAATAGGAAGTAATCCATGGTATTCCTTCTCTCATCATAGAGGAATATATAATGTAACTTCGACTGCCCCAATTACTACTAAAGAACTACATCATGTAGTTTTCAAGATACAAATAAAGTAAAACTCTAGGCGCAGATGGATTTCCCATAGGATTCTACAAAGAATTCTTGGATATCCTTAAGGAAGAAATTTTGGAAGTAGTAGAAGAGGATAGGATAGCCAAATTTATGCTCAAAGAGGTGAACAATACATATATAACATTTATTTAAAAAACATATGTGTCTTAACACATCTCTAGCTACTAACTAATTTTCCTTTGTAATTTTTGATATAAAATTAGCACTAAGATTATGGTAGAAAGGATCAAACCTCTTCTTCACAAAATTATTTCTTTGAAATAGGGTGGTTTTATGGAAGGAAGATAGATCTTGTATGATATAGTATTAGCTTAGGAGGCCATCCACTCTATGCAAGTTTAGAAAATACCCTCCATGTTTATTACATTAGACCTATCCAAAGCATATGACTAAGTTGACTAGCACTTTCTCTTAAATGTTATGAAATAATTTAGATTATTTGTTGACTGGGTAGAATGGATCAAAGGATGTATTTTCTTGGTATCTTATTCAATTATAGTAAATGAAGCTCCAACCCAACTATTTATAGCTTATAGAGATATCAAGCAAGGAGATCCCTTATCCCCATACTTCATCACATTTATTGAATATTTGGGTAGGACATTAGCTAAGGATAGGAAGAATAGACCTTTGTAGGAAATAATAATAACAACTAATACTAAACCAATTATTCATATACAATTTATTTATGACTCTATATAATTAGGAAAAACAATAATGGAGGCCTTCATATTTAAAATGATTTTAGAATAGTTTACAATAGCAACTAGACAACTTATAAATAAAGAAAAGTCCAAGGTCATATATTTTCATTTCTCACTTAGGTAGGATATATTTTTTTGGATAAATTGAGATACAAGAAGCCATCTCTTCCTATCACCTACCTAAGAATTCCACTTACAATTAGGAAGCAAAAAATGAAGTAATGGACTTGGTTGTCAAAGAGAGTGAAAGACAAATTGGGAAATGGACAAATAGATGGATTTTACTAGGAGGACGAATAACCCTAATAAAAATAATTCTCATTTCCATACCTATTTGTGTATCCTCAGTGCTAGTTATCCATAAGGTAATTCTTAAAAAAAATATATCAAATCAATTATAGATTTCTTTATCATGGATTCAATGAAGAAAAAATGGGTACTGGTGAAATGTAATACTTTATGTTTATATAAAAATGAGGGAGGACTAGGAATCATATTAGTCATCAAGAATAACAAACCACTAGCAGCTAAGTTATATTGGAGATTGCTAAAATCCCCTAAGGAATTTTGGGCTCAATTTTTGAGGTCCAAATATATAGAGAATAAAACCTTGATAGAGCTTATTTAATTTTTGGATTCATAGTAGAGGATATCCCATATTAATGGGAATAAAAATATGAGAGGATATGATCAAGGAAATATTTTTTTGGATTATCTATAATGGACAAAAGGTTAAATTTTAGACAAATTCATGGGATGGTCATCCTCCTCTAATAACTCAATTCTCAACTTGGAGACTGTTGATGGAGAATATTTATAGATACAATTAGATTAAGGTAGCCAAATGTTGTAAGCCTCAAAGTAGTATCTAGGAGGTAGAAAAGCAATTGATATTAATAGAGGAATGGTTTATCCAAATCTCAAAGTATCACTCTCATGGTATTAGGAGGAAGATAATATTGGTTGGGGTAGGAAAAATCAGAGTGAATATACAACTACCTTTGGATACTTACCCCTCTATCAAAGTATCTCAAGCATGTTAAGTGTATATTCACATAGTTTTGGGTATGGAACCTTTGGGCCAAAGTTATATTCTTTATTTGGCTTCTACTTCATATAAGGGTTCTAACAAGGAAATAATTTATAAAAAGAGGGATGCATGGGCCTTTCAAATGTGAGATATATTAGAAGAATGAGATGGAAACTTTTCTAGGCATTCACTAATTTGGGATATCTTCTGTAGAATAACTTTGGAGGGAGTGGCCTAAATGAGAGGAAATGAAACTACACCAAAAATGATCTTTAAGGGAGCTTTTCAACCGCCCTTAAAGACCTTTAAGGGAGGTTATTTAGTCATCATATATAAGGGTATCATTGTCATGATCCTCCCATATGGACTTTTGAAACATAGAAAAATAATGTATTAACAAATATGACTAATATTCGATTTTGTGCAATCAAGAAGCTTCATCATATTAGATAAGTAATGACGGGTATGTTACTGCTAAAAAATTACCAATGTGTAGGATCAGGTGCACTCATGAGTGGAATAATTGAGTCATCCATCAGAGGTGAGAGTACTTGAGGAAGGGGAAATGATGATAAGGTAACTCAAAGGTAACACGAATAGATACCTTCATATAGGTATGCATTCGGTTAAGGGATAATCATCAATGTCTAATCACCTTGAGCCCTAGACTGATGGCCTAGTAGCCATCGTAAGTTCTAGAGGCTGATAAAAACGATTAGATTCATGGAAAGAATCCCTCTTTGTTTGATGCACTTGCATGATTGTCTTTTACTTCAGCATTATTAACCTTGATAACCAGTGATATGGGGTGGATGGTTTTCCTTCACAAAATTCATATGTGTGTTGTTTAAATAAATAGTTTATTTATTTAAAAAGAATAAAATATGTTGCTGAATAAACAATTTATTTATTTAGAAAGAGCAATGGATGTTGTTTAAATAAATAGTTTATTTATTTAAGAAAAGCAAAATATGTTGTTAAATAAATTATTTATTTATTTAAAAAGAGTAAAATATATTACTAAATAAATAGTTTATTTATTTATGAAGGACAAAATAAATATTGTTTAAATAAATAATTGAATTATTTTAGAAAGACATAATATAATGCTTAATAATAATAATAAAAGTATTTTCCTCAACGTGCCTAGGAAGTCACCGCCCACCCATCGGTTGACCTCCTTGAGATGTTATGGCAACAAGACGACATTCGATGGAGTAGGCTAAAATGCCCTTTGGAGAACCGATTAGGACAAAGATGCACAAAGCTTTTCTGACATAAGAGGAAGACTATTTATTGTGATCACCTTGAGAAGAGAAGGGAGATGATTGTTCACCCTACCTCATGTTAGAGGTTAGTCAAGGAATAATGGTGGGTAATAAGGGAATATGGACTGAGGAGGTAGAGAAGACGTCAGAGGAAAAAAACCCGAAATAAAAGGGATGAAGGTAGGATGAGAAATGAGGTAGGAGAAAGGAGTGTCTGCCAAGTAGAAGAGATGATCATCCGTCGAGTGGGAGCGACGAGTGAATTCTGAGTAGTGCAAATAATCCAATTCTATGGGTGAACCAGATTGGTCTCTGTCCAAATCTATTTGTTATGTTTTAATAGCTAGTTCTATGTTTTAGAGTGCCATAACTCTTTGTTTAAAGATCTCATAGCTTTGTGCTGAGAGCTCATAGCCTTATTTTTAGAGAATCAAATATCTATGTGATTAAAGAGCTCATAGCTCTATGTTTAAAGTGTCAAAGATCTATTTTTTAAAGAGCTTATTGTTGGAAATATGAGCAAGATTTGTTGTCATTGATATCAAGAGTCAGTTTTAGTGAGCAGTGCAAGAGAAAGGATTTTAAGAGTTAGTTTCAAAAATAAGAAGGTGATCATATAAGGTCTATAGGAGCAGTTAGAAGGACCAAGAAAAATAATATTATAAAATTTTATTACAATATTAAAGGTCTAATGAAAAGACCTACAATAATTAAATTAACTATAAATTAATTATAATAATTTCATTATAAATTAATTTGTAATTTAATTAAATTAACCCTATGGTTATTAAATTAATTATAAGTTAATTATAATCATCTTATTATTAATTAAATTATAATATAATTTAATTAACCCTAAAGTTAGGGTTGCAAGGAAAAAAAAATGCGTCGACATCATAAATAAAATTCCTTCGCCGACGTCTAAAAACTATTGTGGCATAATGGTATAAATACCATATGCCTTAGTCATAAGAAACTTACCTTCATTAAAATTACCTAGCCTACGACTTATGTGATTTTGTGAGAGGAAGAAGATAAAATATTTTTGTCTTGTGTACGCCAGCAAAGGAATAAAAGAGGTGAGGCTCTAAGCCTCATATCCATCTGACGGGTTGGCTTGGTGGTAAGTAGCTGTGACTTAGGGCTTTGGAAGTGGGAGGACTCACAATTGAATTTTGGTGGTAGTTTTTTGTGAGAGTTTTTTTCGGGTACCAAATGAAGTAGTACAAATATTTTGATTAGGTTTCAAGAGTGGAGGTTATAGATCACATGGTGCTCTTTGCTCCCAAGGTGAGCACCTAACTCATGCGGCAGTTGGAGTCACATCTAGGGTGCTTGTAGAAGCATAGTGTGGCTTCGATTTCTACCAAGGGAAAAAGGTATTTAAATTTTTCAATTTTAATTTTTGTCGTAAGGTTATTTGGCATAAGGTTTTTAGGGAGATATAAGGGCTGTGAAAGTTGATTTTTATATTGTGATTTTTGGTGATTAGAATATTGAATGGAGTGATAATGCATTAGATGATTTTGAATGTTATTTCAAAATAAAGTTTTATTTTGTTTAATATTTGAAAGTAGTAATAAGGTTAATTGAGTTCTCATGTTATGAATGGTGAAAATAATTTGTGAGGAATATATTGATTAAATTCTATGAAGGTTTTTACTACCGAACCCTTAAAATTGGCAAAGAGAATAATTGTGATTGAGACAGGTTTTTAGGGGCACTTCTTGATCAAACAAAAAGGTATGGGCACATATTTCTTATGAGTGATTGTTGGATGTTGTGAATGCTAAGTTGGAGTGAAAAGGGTTGTTTGATAAGAATTATTGAGTTTGATTGTTAAAGGATTTTTACGAGTGAAAGTTGATTATAAAAATATTGTTTGATAAGCATTGTTGGAACTATTGAATGAACCTTCGTATACATGATTAGAGTTTGTAAACGAACATGAGTATCATTGTTATGTGATGTTGTGAACTATATTGAACTAGGGTTTGTGAAAGAACATGAGTATCATTATTATGTGATGTTGTAAACTATCTTGAACTAGGGTTTGTGAAAGAACATGAGTATCATTGTTATGTGAGATTGGTTGATAATCATTGTTGGAAATAATTGAGTGATTGTTCATATGCTTGGACTAGGGTTTGTAAGCAAGGAGTATTTCATTGAGTGATTTATTGAGTGGATTTGATTGAGCTTAGTCAAGTGGAAGTGTTGAAGTGATGGTTCTAATTTTGTGAAACAAATTGTTTTAATTCTAATTTGATTTGAAAAAGAGATTGAAAGTGATTAAGCATTGTTGTGAATATGGAGTATATTTAGTCTCTAATAATTATCTATATGTTTCTATGAGATTGAAAAAGTTTCTATGTGAATCTTATTTGTGTGATTGAAGAGGATTTTTTGTTAGATTGAGTTGAGATGAGTAAGCTTTTATGAAAGCTTACAATACATATTTGAGGTAAGTCTTGGTGAAGACTTGTTGAGTAGATTGGAAAAATTCTAGTAAAGACATTTTGAGTAGAGTTGAGGTAAGTCTTGGTGAAGACTTGTGGATATATTAGTGTGAGCTTTGTGGAAGCTTACAATGCAAATTAGAGATAAGTCTTTGAGAAGACTTGTGAGCAGATTTGATTGATTTATTTGTTCAAACCTTGGGTTAAGGTTTGGAGTAGATATAGCAAAGTTGAGTCAAACTTTGTGTTAAGGCTTGAGGATAGAGATTGAATAGATTTGTGCTAGATCGAAGGATTGTGTTTAGTGTATATTTAAGGATGGAGATTGAGAAGATTTGTGCTAGACGTAAGGAATGTGTTTAGTGCAGATTTGAGGATAAATATTAAGATAATTTGTGCTAGACCGAAGGACTATATTTAGTGTATATTTGAGGATAGAGATTGAGCAGATTTGTGCTAGACTAAAGGATTGTATTTAGTACAAATTTGAGGACAGATATTGAGTAGATTTGTGCTAGACCAAAGTACTATGTTTAGTGCAGATTTAAGGATAGATATTGAAAAAATTTGTGCTATACCGAAGGATTGTGTTTAGTGCATATTTGTGACAGAACTTACAGTAAACTTTGGAGATGATAGAGTATATATAAAAATGGTCTCTAGTGGATAGAGGTCCATTAGCTAGGGAAGTGAATACAAGTCTTCTATGTGAGGGCAAGAGTCTTCAATGGATAGAGATCCATAAGCCAGTGTAGTGGAGGCAGTAGTTATTATAGAAGATCACCAACCAGAGCTAAGGAGAAAGAGTTCTCCTATGGATAGAGATCCATGAACTTGATTAGAATATTAGTGTCTCCTTTGGACAAAGGTCCATAAATATTGTAATAGGTAAAGGATTCCCAAGATATTTGTTGAGAAAATTTTAGTGAAATATTTTCCTTATGGAGTAGCCCACATTGGGTGAACCATGTTAAATTGGTGTCTCTATTATGTGTGGTAATTTTTGCATTGCTTTGATTACTGATGTTGATATTTCTATTGATACATTGTATAATATTAATTTGGAAAGAAAAGTAAAAAGTGATCTTATATTGTTCACCCCACCTATTAGTATAAGCTTGAGTTCTTTACTTGTAGCTTTGTCTTTAGAGCATTGAATCTCTATGTTTTAAAGAGCTCATAGCTCTGTTTTTAGAGCATGAAAGATCTATTTTTTAAAGATCTCATAGCTATATATTTAGAATGTCAAAGCTCTATGTTTTAAAGAGCTCATAGTCCTATGTTTAGAGTATCAAATATCTATGTTTTAAAGATCTCGTAGCTCTGTGTTTAGAGCATCAGACCTCTATGTTTTAAATATCTTGTAGCTCTATGTTTAGATCATCGAGCTCTATGTTTTAAAGAGTTCATAGCTCTATATTTAAAGCATTTAATATCTATATTTTAAAGATCTCATAGCCCTATTTTTAGAGCATCGAAGCTCTATGTGATTAAAAAGGTCATAGCTCTATGTTTTAGATCACCATAGCTCTATGTTTTTCAGAGCTCATAGATCTGTGCTATTTTTAGAGATCATAAGCTCTATGTTTAGAGCATCAAAGCTCTATGTTTTTGAGAGCTCGTAGCTCTATATTTTGAGCATTGAAGCTCTATGTTTTTAAGATCTCGTTAGCACTATGTTTATGAGCACTAAGGCTCCATGTTTTTGAGAGCTCAAATCTATGTTATAAGAGCATCATAACCTTGTGTTGCTTTTAGAGCTCATAAGCTCTATTTTAGAGCATTGAAGCTCTATGTTTTTGAGAGCTCATAGATCTATTTTTAGAGAACCAAATATCTATGTTTTTAAGAGCTCGTAAGATCTGTATTTATGAGCTTTGAGGATCCATGTGTTTGAGATCTTGACTCTATGTTATAAGAGCATCATAGCTTTATGTTTTTTTAGAGCATTGTAGCTTTGTGCTTTGGAGTGCCATAGCTCTATGTGGTAATATCATCGTTGTTTATAACTATGCGCTAAAGGATGCATAGCATCATGGTATTACTATGCTCCACTGCTATGATATTAAAAGCACTAAGGATACGAAAACAATGGCGTACTGGGTGTGATGCAAACAAAAGCAAATGTAACGCTAGCTCCTACGAATGAAGAAAGGACTAAAGTGCATGAAAAGGGAAAACAAACGAACTAAAACGAGATATAAAGCAAATGTAAAGTGCAGCCCTTTTTTTATTAATTTTTCTTTGATATCAGGTTACAATACGTCTCCTTAATTTTTAGGGGCCAGGAGCGTTAGATATAGTTTTGTTACACCATGGATGGTACGCTTCCCTTCGGGATCTTCCGTGTGCCCACATTTGAAATGGGCAGGCCAAATGTTGCTATCGCTTGTGTGAATGCATTTGTAGTTCCTTGCTAACCCTATGGTTTCAATATCTTGCATTCAGAGAAATAGCAAACGATTAATAGCACCTACAGATGGAGGGAAACATGCAATCCCCAAGGCCTCCGGTTAATGCATGCATGAAATGATTAAAAGGGTAATCAAAACATGTCAGAATAAGATGAAATTTGGACAGAAGCATGCAAACACCATCATGAACACACTACAAATGGAACAATCAAGAAATTTGTTGTAGATTTCTAATCACTCTGATGTGGGACGGTTAGGACTGTCATAAAATGTCAGAAAGTAACCTCATAAATGTCCCATCTAGAGGCCTCCAAAACACCTAAAAAGTTGAGGTTAGGTAAAATAGAGCATTTTGAGATGACCCAGAAGGTTGGATTTTAAATATTTGGCATTGATCGTCCTGTATCCGAATATGCCCCCTTTATGTTAGTGAAAGCGAAAAACAATGAAAACATAGTCAAAACTCATTAGAATGGCATGAAATTTGAATGGCAGTATATGTGAATGACATAAAATAAGATGAAAAATAAATAGTGAAGAAATCTATTACAGATTTATAATTTCCATGGGGTGGGGCGATTAGGACTGCAATAGTGCGGGGGGCACCCAGGGGCAGGACACCCATCGTTTGGGGTTTGGTTTCAACACCAATCCACTTGGGATGGGTCCAAAACCTCCTAGGGGGTTGTGTTAGCAAATTGGGTGGGGTATTGTGGCCAAATGTTTGGGTTTTGGGTCCAAATTGTGCTTCCAATGTTCACCCAATAACATCCCTTCCAAAAGAGATATCAAGGATGTAAGAAGCACAAGTGAGGGGTGAGGATGTAATTCGGCAGCACTCCGTTGCTCCAAATGCTCCTGCTCTATCCTCCTATTGGGTAGAGAAGACTCACAATTTTATAGACGTAAAGGTCTGCTTTGAATGTGCATGTAGGGGCACCACTTGGCCATCATGCCTTCCCAGGGGAGAGAAGATTCCTCCCTGATTAATGGCTCCATGATTGCCTCTATGACTGCCTCTTTGAGCTCAAAAATGCTCACTCGCACTACCATGCATTGAAGGTGGAGTTGAGTGGCAGATCTGAGCTGCCATTTGTCAAGGTTTGACTTTTTTCCCATCAAACCTACTATTCACCCCATCCTAGAGTGATTGTTGCTAATCATCCTAGGGTGGGGTGAATAACATTCTATTCACCCCGGGGTGGAACGAGTAAGGAGCAGGGTGCTTGAAAGGTGCCAAATTGACCTCTGACCTTCCAAAACTACTTTGGGAGTGGTTAGGACCACTATTTAACCTCTGGGACTGCCCTAGGGGCTATGTATGCCAATTTGGTTAGTGCTTGTAGCCACATGATCAGATTGGTGTTGTTTTGGTGTCTATAGATGCCCCTTTTTGGGATGCACTGTGTGTGGCATAGTGCTGAGCAAAAATAGATAACAAAATAACTTAATTATTAGGGTTTCTTGGTAACCTAACAAAATTTTGATGCCCCAAGTATGGAAAGGGCACGCATTCTTAAACCCTTTCTTCTGACGAGCTAAGGAGCTTAACTCAAGTGTTAACCTTTTTCAATGAGGTGTTACTTGATCTTAGACATTTTTTAGTCATGAATAGGCAAAGGGCGCAACCTTTTATCTATGGGAACCTTGATTTCATGATTATAGAATGCCAAGTGTTTGATCAGCTTGTGATTATTGCTTGTTTGTTGCCCCAAGCAGGAGCGTGATTGTCTTTGTCAATAATTCTTTGAATGCATGCCATTTCCTTGATTGGGTGTGTATTTGTTGATTGGTGACTAAGTGTGACTACCCCCTCAAGCGATGAATCGATGAGGGAATGACCGACATGAGAAAAGTGATGAGTAACTTGACCCAAGATGACTTTTGTAAGGGTGCCTTCAGTTGCTTATGCAGTTTCCCAACAATATGACCTATTTTTGGTGGGTTTTAACCCTTTTTGGGACGCCTTTTGGGGATGAAATTCTTGAAAATCCGTCCTCTTGTGGAGAGGTCTGGCTATGGTAGCATTCTTAGGGAGTAGGATAGTGAGTATTTGTGACCCCAACATCAGTTTTGGATGCCTAGAAGTGCAGGCACAAAGGTGCCTTTGTTTGGCAGTTTTATTGTTGTTTTTGGGTGGGTTTGGACCCTTTTTGTGATGCCTTTTGGGGATGAAATTCTCGAAAATCCTTCCTCCCGTGGAGCAGTACAGCTATGGTAGCATTATTAGGGAGTAGGATAGTGAGGATTTGTGACCCCAACATCAGTTTTGGATGCCTAGAGCGCAATCACAAAGGTGCCTTTGTTTGGCGCTTTTATTGTTGTTTTTGGGTGGGTTTGGACCCTTTTTGTGATGCCTTTTGGGGATGAAATTCTCAATAATCCTTCCTCCTGTGGAGCATTTCGGATATGGTAGCCTTATTAGGGAGTAGGATAGTTAGGATCTGTGACCCCAATGTCATTTTTGGATGCCTTGAAGCGCAGGCATAAATGTGCCTTTGTTCGAAAGTTTTATTGTTGTTTTTGGTGCAATTTGGATGCAGTTTTGGTTGTTTTTTATTTTCTTGCCCTGTAATCGTCCCAGGGTGAGAAGAATACCAATTGTAATCATCCCAGGGTGGGACAAGTTCTAACTAGAGCACTCATCCCAGGGTGGAACGATTACAGGCCTAAGAGCCTATATAAGGGCCAAAACTAGTTTTTGGGTTCATTTGCAATTGTTTTTCTAGCGATTTGGAGCTGTGAGGAGGAGTTCGAGTCTACGTAGTGGAGCGCTATCGAGATTTCACGGATACCATGAGTGCATGGACTGGATATTCAAGTGCCAGATTCGATGCAATACTGGTATGTGCTCATTTATTTTATTTTGTTTGTGTTTATTTTACAGTTCAAAACCGTAATTAATTTATTTTGTATTTCGTTTTTTCATTTAAACTAAGATCAAAACCCTAGATTAATTGTTTTGTATTTGTATTTTTGTGTGGCGTTGTTTAAACTAATATCAAAACCCTAGTTTTAAAATATTGTTTTTATTTTGTTTTTATTTTTTATTTTGAACTAGAGTTAAAAACCCTAGGTTAAAAAAATTGTTTTTATTTTGTTTTTTGTTTTTTAGTTTAAAATAAGGTTAAAAACCGTAGGTTAAAAAAATTGATTTTATTTTGTAGTTTAAACTAAGGTTAAAAACCCTAGGTTAAAAAATTTGTTTTTATTTTGTTTTTTTGTTTTTTAGTTTAAACTAAGGTTAAAAACCCTAGGTTAAAAATTTTGTTTTTATTTTGCGTTGTTTTTTGATTTTTTTGAATGTTTGTACTATATATTTTTTTAATGTTGCTATATAGTTTATTAAATGTTTTTGTTGTACAGTTTGTATGCATTATTGTATATTTGTTTTAGTGTTGTATAGTTTTTTTTGTCATGTTTTAATGTTTTTTTGTTTTGCAGGTGGTGAAGAGTCGGTATCGTCAGCCGACGATATTTTTTGACGCACGAGATGCGCTAACTATGGCAGACTGGAATTGGCTTGATGCCATTGGGCTCAAGCAGATGACTTGGTTGGAGCCTCTAGTGGGGGATCGAGCATATCTGAATGCTCTGATCAATTTATGGGGTCCCTACACCAACACCTTTCATCTCCCAATAGGGGAGATGACAGTGACTCTGGAGGACGTTTATCGGACTCTACAGATTTTGATAGATAGGCTGCCCATTCAAAAAACTCCTTGGGATCAGTGGACGGTGGTGTTGACATGGTGCTTTGGGCATGCGACAGAGATGGGGGTGGATGGGGCGGTGGAGAGGGCAGAGAGGGACTACTTGATTGGTAGGATTCTGGTGTGGTGGTGGTTTGAGAAGGGTGTGTTGGGGGTGAGGCATACATTGATTATGACCCTCATCTCCAACATGCTGCTTCTCAACTCCTCATGTGTGAGGTTCCCTTTGAACCTACTTGAGGTAGTGTTCAGACTGGTGGAGTGTTCGATGATAGCACCATTGATTATGAGGTGGGGTTAGATGCTCCTGGCACAATTATATGACGAGCTGTACGAGGTCCACTACCAAATGCAAAAGGGGATTGGGTGTAGCTACCTATTGCAGTGTTGGGGATTGCAACACATAGCTGTGGAGCAGTCGTAGGGGTAGCCTTGGACCACTTGAGGAGAGATGGTGGACAGGGAGATTGCCTATGCTACCCTAGGGTGGAGGTCCGAGGAGCAGGGGCAGAGTTGGTAGTGGGCAGGTGCCATGGTGCACTATGTTGATGCCTTCTTGCATATTGCTCCAGGAGAGGTGTTTTGGCAGCCATACCAGGACTATCCAGCCTGGCTTGAGGCTGGGGAGTGGCTCCAGTGGGTGTGCAGGGGGAGGTGGCTGATCGGGCAACATGGGACCGAGTAGGAGTACTTCTCGTACGTCCAAGTGACTTGATATTTTGGGGTGCACCATGGATTGTTGGGTGAGCCCTTGATCTATCAAAATTGGGGTGATGAGAGGAATTTGGCCTGGCCGATCATTGAGCCACTGGGCGAGGAGTCAAATGCGGTGATTGATGTCCCCGATGTGGACAATGCTGGGGTGACTTCCGAGTATGACCAGTGGTGGACGATGCGATGATGGCGGGGTGAGGGGCCTCTAGGAGGCATGGATACGGTAGCAGTAGGTGGTGAGGATGCAGAGGCATCGAGGGACAGTTGGGGAGCTTTGCTCGATGATGTAGATATGGTGGAGGTTGATGACTTGATTGGGGATGACCTAGGGGTTTTGGAGAAGCCGAATACATAGGATGTCCCAGAGCGGTGGGTGCCGAAGCATCCTGCCATCTCGAAGATGCCCATGCCTTAGGTAATTACAGGGGATATGGAGGCTAGGTTTTGTGCTGAGATAGCACGATTAGAGGAGCTAATGAAGAAATGGGATGAGGAGCACAATGTTGAGAGGGATCGCCTGCGGGCTCAATTGGCATAGCGAAATGAAGCATTGGCTGCATATCATCGGTGGGGTCTATTTTGGGTGGAGTTGGAAGCCGATATTATCTGCCTTGGTGGATAGTTACCTGAGCTCATTGGAGGTGGATATTCACATCGAACAAGAGATAGTGAGGCTGAGCAATTTGCTTCCTCTCATCGTAGGCAAGTGGATGAGGGTAGCACTAGTGGACGTGATGCAGGGGCTGGCAACAGCCACCCTGAGAGGTCCCATAGGACCCACACCACTGGGGGTAGTTCCAGTCACACCGATCCTGTGTGATCATGGTGGCCGACTCCCTAGGCTTGGGGTTTTTTATTTTTTTGTGAGATTAGAGGACTGAATTATTGTAGCCTGTGGGCATTTTTAGCAATATATATATGACTTTATTTTTTATTATACACTTGTCATGATTTATTGTTACTTTTATGCACATTTATTTACATTGATGTATGCATATGTTATTATGAATGTGATTGTTTCTAATTATATGATGTATGCATATGGAATGGATGAAATGATTTGTTGATAACTTGGCGGTGGCACCATAGACTATATAGGATTTATTGGCTTTCTGTACTATGTGATTGCTTTGTGGAATGACTTTGCATGTGTGAATTTTTTTGTTTTGTATTTTTCGATGGTGATGTAAGAATGGAATGTACCACAGGTGTTCTAGAATTTAGTTAAGGTTTTTACGAGACTCGATATTTTAACTAACTAGCCAAGACTGTACATTTATCTTATGAGACTTTTGAACAAGGTATGAATCAGACTTGAGTTTGACCAAGTTATTTCACATCCCTGTGTGTTCGATTGAATTTGTTTATGTGATAGTTGTCAGGATACCGCCGATGCCGGATAGGCTGTCAACCAAACCTGTACTGAGGATCACCTAACTAGATCCACTAACTCCTTTGTTGTATTTAGTAAGATTAATCTGTGGTGCAATCTAGGATACCATAAGCTAGCTCATCCACATGCAAACATTGATTTGTACATAGTTTAATGTGACAAATATATCATCATGCAAGAGGTTTATCTCTAGTGACTAGCAGGCTATCCACCAAACCGATACTGAGGATCACCGCTTGACCTTTCGAATGCTGAGAGTTCCAAGGATTCAAGTTTGACTCCCTTATTTTCTTTACTTTTAGTGGGATACTTGCTCTCACATGTAGTGATAAAAATCACTGTTTATGTTTCTCTTGTTCTTTTGAGTAAGGGATTTGAATTTTGAGTGATGAGGATCACTATTTCTTGTGCCTTTTGATGTGTGCACTTTGAGGGGTTTGGATATCAAAATTTGGATTTTGTATTTTGACTTTTGTAATTTTTGATGTTTCCAACCCTTTGAGAAATTTGGGATTTCTGATAGTGGTGAAAACCACTGTTTATTTTGGGGGGAATTGGGTAGGGAAGATGCTTGTCCTTTTGCCAACTCTCAGCATTCTTGGGGTCATTCGCATAAGGGGATGAGCAAGATAACCATTTCGCGTATGGTAACCTAGCCTGCTATGTAGGTTTCATATTTCGTTCACACAACTTGGGAATTTTTATGTGTTCTAACTTGTGTTAGGATGCTACATAACAAGGTGTGATCCAAGGAAAATTTTACCTTTGTAAAAATCTGTCTGACTTTGTACAGTTTTTGGCTAGAAATCTAAAGACAGCTGAATGATGAAATCCCCAAATACATTAGAAGACACTGATTATGATATGGTGAAAAATGTGGATGGCATTTATTTTTTTTGGACTATTTGTGAAGTGGAAAAGTGCGAAAAATGATGGAATTGCTGAGTAATTACAATCTATGGTGCATTTGACCTGTATGACCAACAAATATGCAATGTATGTTTACGATGCCTAATGCAACTTATTTTTTGTGTTTTTATTTTTAAGAGTATGTATGGAAGTGAGATGCATTTTTTTTGTTATTTTTGATTATTTATTGTTTTTGAATATTCTTTATGGTTGGTTTATCCCGAGTGGGTGCGGACTGAGTGATTCTTTTGGATCCTTGGAGGTTTCGACCAAAGGGATTATAGATACCTTTAGGGCATTTTGGGTGACTAAGCGGCTATGGGAACCCTTGGGGCTTTTGGTTTGACCAAAGAGATTACAGGCACCCTTGGGGCGTTTTGGGGTTGACCAAGTGATTGTGGGAATCCTTGGAGCTTTTGGTTTGACCAAAGGGATTATGGGCACCCTTGGGGCATTTTGGGGTTGACCAAGCGATTGTGAGAATCCTTGGAGCATTTGGTTTGACCAAAGGGATTATGGGCACCTTTGGGGTATTTTGGGGTTGACCAAGTGATTGTGGGAATCCTTGGAGCGTTTGGTTTGACCAAAGGGATTATGGGCACCTTTGGGGCATTTTGGGGTTGACCAAGTGATTGTGGGAATCCTTGGAGCTTTTGGTTTGACCAAAGGGATTATGGGAACCTTTGGGGAATTTTGGGGTTGACCAAGCGATTGTGAGAAACCTTGGAGCTTTTGGTTTGACCAAAGGGATTATGGGCACCTTTGGGGAATTTTGGGGTTGACCAAGTGATTGTGAGAATCCTTGGAGCTTTTGGGGTGGGCCATGGCTCTTTTAAATGTGGAATGGCCTCAAATGACTAATGTTCAAGGGTTCTAGTTCCTTGATTCCTTCAAGAGAGGCGAGACGGTATGTTCCAGGTCCTATTTTACTATCGATGACATAAGGACCTAACCAATTTGTCGTGAAATTATCCCTTAAATGGGGTGGCAATTTAGAATTTTGTTGGTTATCTTTTAAGACCAGGTCACCAACTTGAAAGTCCCTCAGGTGAACTTTCATGTTGTATGCTTTATTAAGTCGCTCTCGATAGATACGTAAATGCTCGAGGGCATTGATGTGTCGTTCATCGAGCAACATAAGCTAGTCTAATTGGGCCTGTCATGCAGTGTCATCATCGATGAACTCTTGCATTGATATGCATAGGGAAGGTATTTCCAACTCGAGAGGCATGACTGCCTCGAAGCCATACACCAACAAAAATGGAGTTTCCCTAGTGGGCGTCCGAATGGTAGTGCGATAAGTCCACAGAGCAAGTGGGATTTGAATGTGCCAATCCTTATGACTATCTGTGACCGTATTTTTAAGGATGGCAACTAACGTTTTGTTTGATGCCTCTGCTTGCCCATTTGCCTATGGATAATAAAGTGTCAAAAAACTATGTTGAATTTTGTACTTTTTTGTTAAAGCACGCACGTCTTTGTTCTTAAATGATGTCCCATTATCCGAGATGATCTTGGATGGAATACCAAAATGACATATGATGTTATGTAAAATAAACTCCGTAATGCGGGTCCCAGTCGTAGAGGTAAGCGGAATTGCTTCCACCCACTTGGTGAAGTACTCTATGGTCGTTATGATAAATGTGTGATGACCTGATGATGCAGGGGAGATATTTTTGATTAGATCTAAGCCCCAATGCAAAAATGGCCAAGCATATTGGATCGACTACAAGGCCTAAGAAGGTACGTGTGTCAAATTAGCATGGTGTTGACATTTCACGCACTTCCTTACATACGCACAACAATATTGCTCTAAAGATGGCCAATAATAGCCCATGTGAAGGATGCACTTTGTGATGGCCATACCACTGAAGTGGCCACAACATGTACCATCGTGCGCTTGGGTGATCGCCCAAGCGGACTCCTACTGGTCCAAGCAATGGAGGAGGATTCCTTCGTAGCTTCAACGGTATAAAATATCTCCTAGAAAGATGTGTTTTATCGCTTTCTATTCGAATTATCTTTTCATGGAATGTGATAATCCAAGTGGGAGTCTACCTAACTTGAGATAGTCTCTTATGGGTGTGTACCAATCCTGCTGATAAAAAACCTTGATGGTATGAATGGCCAATCCCTCTTGAAGTTCGTCCCTAGCAAATGTTGAGTGGGAAAGAACTTGTAAGAATGGCGTTGTGTTGGTATTAAGAGGGGTTTGGGAGAACAAGGACCCCTAGTTGGCATGATTCAGATTATCATGGATTCAAGAGAACCTATCCTAAGATGGTTCAATATGGATCAGGTGGATTCCCGGATTAAGATCAGAGCTTGCACTTTCCATCGTGGATTGTGATATTGTTTTAACTTGAATTGTTGTCATTTCACCAGAAGGGTCTTGTGAGATTAGTGACCCCAAGGAGGCCATAGTGTCCGCAAAATGATTTGATGATCGAGGGAGTGCCTCGATGTCGTACCATTCAAGCTTTTCCAAGAATTTATCCACAAGGGATTTTTATGCCTGTAGAATTATGCATTTACATTGGAATACCCCTTTCACTTGGTTGACGATTAACTACAAATCACCAAATATGTTCAAGAATTTGATGTTCATGGTGATTTTTGTCTGAAGACCTATGAGCAAGGCTTTGTATTTGGCATTGTTTTTGGTGCATGGGAAATCAAGTTTAAATGATAGAGGCATTGGAGCCCCTTGTGGTGTGAAGAATAAGATTCCTACGCCACCCCATTGCTCACATTTAGAACCATTAAAGAATAAGGTTATGTCAGCCTGTGACTCAGGCTCATCAGAATTTGACGATTCTGAGACATGGAAGACCCCATCATCGGGCAGATCTATGGTCAGAGGCTGATCATCTTCGAGAGGAGCCTTTGCTAGCTTATCGGTGATGACTTTAATTTTTATGGACTTTTGTCCAATGAATTCGATGTCAAACTCCATCAAAAAAATGATCCATTTCACCGTGCGGCTACTATGATAAGTATGACTCATCATGTACCGTAATGGATTCTCCTTAGACACCATATATGTCATATTTCTTAGCATGTAGTGGCATAGATTTTTGGTTGCAAATACCACTGCTAAGCATAGCTTCTCGATGTATGCATAGTTAAGTTCATAACTGACCAGGGTACGGCTAAGATAGTAAGTAGCCTATTCTTTATGTAGTTCATTTTTCTGGGCTAGCATGACACCTAGTGCCACCTCAGTAGCTGATATGTATAAATAGAACGACACTCTTTGTCTAGGTGGTGCCAATACTGGCGGTGAAGCCAAGTATTTTTTAATGTCATCGAAGGCTGACTAGCACTCGTCATCCCAGTGAAATGCTACCCCCTTGTGTAATAATTTATTCATGGGTTGACACTTGTCAGATAATTGTGCTATGAAGTGCTTGATTGACGTGACCTTTCCCTGCAAGCTTCTGAGCTACTTGATGGTGGTTGGGGGAAGCATTTCAAGGATTGCCTTGACTTTATTTGGATCTACCTCGATGCCTCATTTTAAGACTATGAAACCCAAGAGTTTTCTAGAAGTGATGCCAAATACGCACTTCTTGGGGTTTAGTCTGACTTTGTGTTTGATGAGGTGATCAAGGATCTTGCTTAAGTCATCCATATGATCTGGGTGCAAAATATATTTGGCCAACAAATCATCCATAAAGTATTCCAAATTTTTATGCATGTGATTGTGGAAGATGTATGTCATAGTGCGTTGGTAGGTGGCACCAACATTTTTAAGGCCAAAGGGCATGACCTTATAACAAAATGTCCCCCAAGGCATCGTGAATGCCATTTTGAGTTGATCATCGGGATTGATACGAATCTGGTTGTATCCCGAGAAACCATCCATAAGGGAAAGCATTTCCTAGCCTGATGTAGCATCTATCAATGTGTCTATGCTAGGTAAGGGGAAATCATCCTTGGGACTCGCTTTGTTTAGATCTCAAAAATCGGTGCATATGTGAATCCTCCCATCAGGCTTCTTGATGGGTACCATGTTGGACAACCATGTTGGGTAATCCATGCAGATGACAAAATGTGCATCCAATAGCTTTTGTAGATCATATTTTACCATTAAGGCTACTATTGGGTGCATATTACGTAGTTTTTACTTGACTGGCTTGACTGTCGGATCAAGCATTAGATTATGCATGACTAGCTACGGGTCTAGCCCCGACATGTCTTTGTAGGACCATGCAAAAACCTCCTTCTTCTCTTTGATAAGGGTAATGTAATCGGCTTGCTATTTGGGGGATATACTTACCCCCATCTTGATGGTTTTTGGATTCATTGGATTAGAGTCGATGTCTACGACAGTCGTCTCTTCGAATGACATGTGGGACCCATCCTCCAACTGGTGTGGAGTTGGGATCAGATGGATATCATTTGCCAAATTTAGATCTACGTTTGGAATATCGGGTTCCTCTTTGGCATGGAAGATATCTTGAGGTGGTCTTGGGGTGAAATGAAGCATCCCATCGCAAGGCCAGTACTCTTATGTGGATGGTGGTGAGCTAGTGTGATCCCAGTCTATGGCATCTAGGTTTAGATACAATGGTCATGCTGTATCGGCTGGATTGCAGATGTGGGTGGTTAAGTCAATGGAGATCATGTTGATGAAGTAAATTTGGTCTCCATTATCGTGCAAATGGTGACTCAGACATCCTTGGTGATCTTTGTGCTTCAAATATGGCTTTATGGGTATTGGCACAAATGGATCGGCCCTATGTGCGGATAACAGGACAGGGTCTGCCCTTGGCACTGATGGCTCTATAGGGTCTCTAGGTGAAAGGTGCTCTTTGTATGCCTGAAGTGGTGAGTGCAGCAATTGGTCTAAATGTGCTTGGTTTAGGTGCCACCTATGCCTTGGCCCCATTTTTAGCTGTTCAAACATATCATCAATGTCCATGGGGTATTCTCATTGTTGTTGCCACATGTGGTTGAGATATGCCATCTCAGTCTCATCTTCATAATCGCTATCAGAGATCCATAGGCCTTCATTGGCTATGACAATTGTTTGTGGCATGTGAGGCTCGTTCTACTCGAGCAAGTTGATTTGGTCCCATCAAGGTTGTTTCACTCTCTGTGGGAGGACCTGATTCTCTTGAGGTGGCATTTGCTCGATTGGAACATTGAAGGGGAACATTGTCATGAAGTTCTCCTAATAGTCATCTATGGGTGTCACTTGCGAGTGATTGCTATCCGACTCAAAAGGGTCCCAAGGTGCTACCTCATACTCTGAATCATATTTTAAAGATACTTCTTGGCCTTGTCTATATCCCTTTTGGAGGCAAGTTCTTGAAATTTCCCCTTTCTCGATCAAAGGGGAGGAATTGTTGAGGCCCACAAGGTTGGTTGTTAAAAATGGGAGATAATCCCCCAATGTGTATGTTGTGTTAGGATTGGCATATGGATCTTGTGCCAACCCATCCTTGTTGCCTAGCCCTAGGCCTTGCATGTTATCTACCAAGATGTCAAGGGGTAGAGGGTAGTTGAACCCTACTCCTGATTTGTCGTACGACATCTGATATCTTGGTTGACAAAAAATGTGCATCCCTTGTTCATATCTGCCTAACCCATATCCATGCCAATTACATTGGCCAAGGTATTTCAAAGCAAAGTCCAGGTTGGACAGATAGTTGACGTTCATAGCAAAGGGCTCTTTGTCCTCTTCCTCTTGCAGGTAAGGTTCAATGTTGTTGTCGATGCCCCCATATAAAAAATTTATCTAATTTGGTGGGTAGCCCAAAGGGACAATAATGTCGATGGGGAGGCAAGGTATCCCCATGTCCTGCATGGACTCAAGCACCAGTGTTGCTACAATTTTCTGCACTAGATAATCCCCCAGGCTCGTATTGGCCATCTCAATGGTGATCGTTGGTGGTTGATGGTGAGGGAATAGGAGTTCTTCTTTAGTCCACTCCATGTTGGGTGAACTAGGTGTCTCAACTTCCATTCGGCTAGGCACCTCTTCGGTAGAGATGGTTGAGACTAATGGCGGTGCCTCTTCTAGGGGTTTCTTCCCATTGTCCTTCGATGTGGCCATCATAGGTGGCATCATTGGTGAAGGACCAGACGATGAAGATGGAACCGACTAGGGATTTGAGGGACTTAACAACGAGGATGTATGTGAAATTAGACCCTGCTTGGATGGATTCAATTGAAAGTCCAAATGTGTCGATGGAAGGTTTGATTGTGGCATTAGCTACATGGCATTGCAATACTTTAAGGGCTCTAAGTCTGTAGGGACTACATGCACTTGCCCTTCATATGTGTAATTTAGGCATTTATGGGCTATCGAAGGGACACACTTCATGTCCTTGATCCAAGGCTAGCCCAGCAAAATATTTTAGGCCATATCACCTTCCAAGATGTGGCACAATGTAGGAATAGTCTTTTATCGCACTTGGATGGGAAGGACAATTGTGCCAATCGTCGAGCATATCGCGTCGTTGAATGCTTGAAGGGTATAGGTGGAGGCCATAATGTGAGATGCTAGAAAATTGAGGTGTTTTAATGACACTATTGTGATTATATTGCTAGAAGAGCTAGTGTCTACCAACACCCTCTTAAATGGAATCTTGTTGACCTACGTAATGACGTGCAGGGGTGGATCCGCCATATCACCAGTCATCAATTTTAGTTTATCTTCTCTAAAGGTGATGACTGGTTTTGTACATCATTTTACATGTCCCATAAAGTTGTTGAAAGAGTTTTCTTTGTGGTGTTGTATCTCGATGGTTTTGAGTATCTCCATTAGAGCCTCTTGATGGGGCGGTGATTGTTGGATGAGCTCATATATGGAGAGACTAGCCGATGTGGTCCTTAAACTTTGGGTAGGTTTAGTTCAAATCGTGGCCACTGGTCTAGGTGGAGGAGGTGACGTAGGGTGCTATCGAGGTTGTGATGATGATGGAACCTCTCCTGTAGCTGTAGTGGGGGCAGCTGTGCTTGGATACCTCTTGTTCCATGTCACTATGCTTATCATCCCTACATACCCTTGCATGGGACAGTTTTGCATCATCTAATTGACTTGTAGAGTCTTTGCTTGTGCATCATGGGTAGGTAGGGGGTCTTTGAAGACCTCCATATGTTGGTTGTTTGGTGCTATAGGATTATCCACCGCTAGCGTTTTGTTGTCTATTAGGTCTTGCACTAAGCTTTTGAACTTCCAACACACGTAAAGGTCATGTCCTTTCTATTGGTGAAATCTACAGTACAAGTCTTCCCTATAGCCCTTAGGTTTTGGCACGTTGGGGTCTACGGGTTGACTTTATGGCAGGTTTATCAAGTTTACCATGGACAAATGGTCAAACAAGGAATCTTTAGATTCTATGAAGGGTGTGAATTGTCGCCTAGGGCGATGCTACTGATTTTGCTCTTGCCTATGATTTTCCTTCTCATAGCTATCAAGAGGAACTACTTGATAATTAGCCTTTGGGGGTTGTGTCGTCTGTGCAGGCTTTGGTATGTTTATGGCAACCTGATTGACCGCAGTGGGTTTTGGTTGTGCGGACCCAATTTTGGTATTTTTGGGCCACTCTTTCTTGCATGGCTTGGCAATCTCGCCATCATGTATGTTGATATCCTCAATGATTCTGGCTTGCGCCAGAGCTTCCTCAAGAGTGGCGTATTTCTACAGTTACAATAGCATGAAGATCAATCGTAGGGACCTTTTTGAGAACATTTGGGTCAGATCGACCATGGGAGGGAGGTAAGGAAGCTTTGAAAGCAACGTTCTCCACCGATTTCCATAGGCCGCCATGGTCTCCTCCTCATACTATCTAAGGCTAGCTAGGTCGCTTAATGATGCCTTATTCTTGGTGTTGAAGGCAAAATGTTCAAGGAATGTGTCCACTAGCTGGTCCAGGTTGCTGATGCTATGCTTCAGCAACTGGGTAAACCTTTTTGAGGTAGGGCCTATGAACATGGTTATAAATGTTCTTAGAAGCAAAGCATCATTGTCCTGAATTCCAAATAATTGGCTCAGGAATCTTGTCACGTGCTCTTGGGCATCCTCATCCCCTCTAAAGATTGCCAATTGAGGCATTTTGAAATGTTTAGGGTATGGGGGTGCCGGTACTAAAGGATGCACTAGGTGACTACGGAGCTGGCATAAAGTGGGATTTTTGGGCCAAGAAGTCTTGGTCTCCATAGACTCTAAGCACTCTAGCAGCGCTTTGTATGCATCAAAATATTTGATCTCTTCCTCCTTGGTTTGTTCCCGTTGTGAATTGTGGGGAACTGGATGCCTATGGAGGTGCAACTAGGTAGCGCCCCCCTATCTTGGTAGGGTATTTCATCCCGCTCTTCTTCTTGCTCGAATTCCTCATAGGCTTCTTGAGGAGTTCCTAGGCATGACCTATAAACATGGGTGGGTGCCCATGGAGGGTTCCCATAATTTGCTCTAGGGGTGGTCTCCCACTCAGGTCTAGGAGGTCTGGGAGGCAACACTTGATAAGGTTGTGGAGACCTATCTCACACCAAGGGGTTGTGCCTCTCATACAACTCTGTCTTATGTGTGCGAGGGGTTGGGACCCTCTCAGGAACAATGTTCTGGAGCAACTCATCTGTCTTATACCAAATACGCTCTTTGCTAAGGTGATACAAGTGCTCTAATTGTTGTTGTTCTTGCTCAAGCTACGTTATTTGCGCTTGGTAGGTGGCATGTTTGGAAAATGCCAAGTTTATTTGTTCCACTGTCTTAGTTCTAGGAGGCCTAGATGCCTCCCCTACACATCTATCTCGATCACGGTGATCTGATATCTCTATAGGTCACTTCCCTCTGTCGAGGTTAGTGGCATTCACCTGAGGCTCTGGCCTCAGTAGGTGATCTTGATAAATAGCAGGTGCAGAAGTGCATTATTTCCATGCTGTGTATTTCTATTGAGGAATGTAGTGGTTTTACTCATGCTCTCTTTTGTATACATGAAAGGTGTGGGCAGAGTTGGCTCGCCATGTTTGAAGAGCCTTGCACTCTAGATTTGGCCTATTGTTTTTGATAGTAATAAGGGGTAGAGGAGGGATGATTTAATCATGTGGCCCCTCCTTATGTACCCTATGTTGTTCTAGAACTTCATCATGTGGTGGCCACTCATAACAAGTGTCTAAGGGAGCCCTCCTATCTATGTTGAGTGCCACGTGTATCGACTCCTCCTGAAAGGGTCCATGTTGCATGGGTGTGCCCATCGAAGGGGTGCCTCTATAGTCCCGTTACGTCATGGTATGATGTGGACTATTTTGTGGGTCAGGCCATCAAGGTGGTATGACCAAGTCCTTGGGGCTATAGCAGAGGTGACTTGTGCCCCCTTGTACACTTTCCACAGCTTTTGCCCATGATTGGGTTTTGCTATGGGTGTACACCATGGTGGTGTCTCTTTACAATATATGTAGGTTTTTATCTTATTTACAATTTTTTATGATACACTAAACAAAAGGGTACCACACAATCAAAGCAATGATTATCTCGTTTATAGATTAAAGGTGTGCCCTAGATATTTTTGAAAGCCTTGTAAAGAAAATTTTGTTGTACATGCAATATGAGGGCTCTTATAGCTCAAAAAATGGTTGCCCCTTCAATATACCATTTCCAGACCATTATACCGAACCTCTCAATATACCCACCCTTACGTGAGGGAAACTATTGGTACACGAGAGCAAAACAATGTGTGGAACATAGGCGGTACGAAAGGGGAATTGCCCTATTTTTGACACCTACCATAGAAGACTTATCCTCATGTGTTGGAAATCACCCCAGCTACACTTGGTTAGATTTCATCAGGATTTACATCTAGAAACAATAGTGATTAGGGTTATATATGCAAAAATTCAAGCCAAGGTGGTGATGAAATCCACCATTGGTCTTGATCAAGTGTTGGGGTTTTATGACCAACTCCTTGATGTTTATATTATCACGTGGTGTGTATGGTTATTTTTACTTATGCAAAGAAAGGAAACATATAGTAAAATTTTCCATGCAAGCAAAGAAAATAGAAAAATGACAGAAACAGAGACAGAAAATTACAGAGGATGTCCAGAAAACCTACCTCTTCTCTGCCCAAATCGGATGCCTCTGAGTTTCTGCTTAGAAAATGCACAGAGAGATAATCGTCCCAGGGTGGGAAGAATAGTAGATATGTATTCATCATAGGGTGGTACAAATGACTTATTCATCCCAGGGTGGCACGAATTCTAGTTTATATTCGTCACAAGGTGGCATGAGCAGTAGTCTAGTGCTTGAAGGATTAACACCTACAAACAAAAACACAAAATTTTGATCAGAAATTTGATTATAAAATAAGGGGACAATGTCCCATCATGATTGCCACTAAAATTACTAAGGATACAGAAGAAATGGTGTACCGGGTGCGATGCAAACAAAAGCAAATGTAACGCTAGCTCCTACGAATGAAGAAAGGACTAAAGTGCATGAAAAGGGAAAACAAATGGACTGAAATGAGATATAAAACAAATGTAAAGTGCAGCCATTTTTTTTATTAATTTTTCTTTGATATCAGGTTACAATACATCTCCTTCCTTTTTACTGTCCAGGAGCGTTAGATATAGTTTTGTTACACCACGGATGGTACGCTTCCCTTTGGGATATTTCGCATGCCCATATTTGAAATGGGTGGGCCAAACGTTGCTGTAGCTTGCATGAATACATCTTTAGTTCCTTTCTATGCCTATGGTGTCAATACACTACATTTATAGAAATAAAAAATTATTAATAGCACCTGCGGATGGAGGGAAACATGCAATCCCCAAGGCCTCTAATTAATGCATGCATGAAATGATTAAAACGGTAATCAAAACATGTTATAATAAGATGAAATTTGTACAGAAGCATGCAAAAACCATCATGAACACACTACAAAAGGAACAGTCAAGAAATATGCTGTAGATTTCTAATCGCTCCGGGGTGGGACGATTAGGATTGTCATAAAACGTCAGAAAGCAACATCCTAAATGTCCCATATAGAGGCCTCAAAAACACCTTCAAATTTGGGGTTAGGCAAAATAGGGCATTTTGAGACGACCCAGAAGGTCATATTTTGCATATTCAGCCTTGATTGCCTTGTATATGAAGATGATACCTGTATGTTAGTGAAAGCGAAAAACAATGAAAACACAGTCAAAACTCATCAGAATGGCATGAAATTTGAATGGAAGAATATATGAATGACATAAAATAATATGAAAAATAAATAGTGAAGAAATATATTACATATTTCTAATCGCTCTGGGGTGGGGTGATTAGGACTACAACAGTGCAAGGGGCGCCCGGGGGCAGGACGCCCGTCATTTGGGGATTGGTTTCAACACCAATACACTTGGTATGGGTCCAAAACATCCTAGGGATATTTTTTAGCAAATTTTGTGGGGTATTGTGGCCAAATTTTTGGGTTTTAGATCCAGATTTGCGCTTCCAATGTTCACCTAATAACCTCCATTCTAAAAGAGAGATCAAGGATGTAAGAAGCACAAGTGAGGGGTGAGGATGTAATTTGGCAGCACTAAATTGATCTAAATGCTCCTTCTCTATCCTCATATTGGTGTGAGAAGACTCACCATTTTATAGACCTGAAGGTCTGCTTTGAATGTGCATGTAGGGGCACAACTTGGCCATCATGCCTTCCCAAAGGAGAGAAGATTCCTCCCTGATTAAGGGCTCCATGACTGCCTCTATGACTGCCTATTTGAGAAAAAAAATGCTCACTCACACTCCCATGCATTGAATGTGGATTTGAGTGGCGGATCTGAGCTACCATTTGTCAAGGTTTGACTTTTTGCCCATCAAACCTGCTATTCGCCCCACCTTGGAGCGATTGCTGCTAATCGTTCTAGGGTGGGGTGAATAGCATTCTATTCACCCCAGGGTGGAAAGAATAAGAAGCATGGTGCTTTAAAGGTGCCAAATTTACCCCTGACCTTCCAAAACTACTTTGGGAGTGGTTAGGACCATTGTTTAACCTCTGGGTGCTGCCCTAGGGGTTATGTATGCCAATTCGGTTAGTGCTTGTAGCCACATGATAATATTGGTGTTGTTTTGGTGTCTACAGATATGGATGCAAGGATATTGTAGTTACCATGGTCATTAGTAGTCATATGAGTGTGGTGGTGGCAACTAGGGTGGGTAGCACTGAAGCTCCTCAGATCCTTCTACCCATTGTCGTGTGATGGATGTCTTAGGATAAACGCATAGGAGGATGATATATTAATATTCACTATTGGATGTCATGATTGAACCCTACTTTGCAAAGTTATAGCTAGCTTGAGAGTCTCCTTTAGTTACCATCCATTATCTTATTTGTATAATTTAGGATATAATAAATGAATTAGATGATTATTTTGTAATGTAAGGGTATGGGACCTTTTGTTATGAAATAAATGAATTATATGATTATTTTGTAATGTAAGGTATGGGAAATTTTGTTATGTAATAAATTAATTAGATGATTATTTTGTAATGTAAGTGAAGAACCCAAGCTTATATTGAGAGGGGGTGAACAATATAAGACCACTTTTTACTTTTCTTTTATCAAACAATATTATTCAATATATCAATGGCAATATCAATAGAAATAATTAAAGCAATATATAAATCACCACATACAATAGAGACACCAATTTAACGTGGTTCACCCAATGTGGGCTACATCCATGGAGAAAATATTTCACTAAAATTTTCTCAACAATTCTCTTGGGAATCCTTACCTATTACAATGTTTATGAAGCTCTATCAAAAGGAGACACCAATACCCTAATAAAGTTTATGGATCACTATTCACATGAGACACCAATCCCCTAAGCTAATTTATGGAACTTTATCCATAGGATAATTCCTTCTCCTCTGCTATGGCTGGTGATCCTATAGAAGACTACTACCTCCATTGCATTGGCTTGTGGATCTCTCTCCACTGAAGACTCATATCCTCATTCATAAGACCTCTATCCTCATTGCCCTGGCTAATAGATATCTATCCACTAGAGACTACTGTCCTCTACTCTGTCACCTCTAAATATTACTTTCATATCTATATCAAATCTACACTAAACATAGTCCTTCAATCTAGCATAAATCTTCTCAATATCTATCTCAAATCTACACTAAAAATAGTCCTTCGGTCTAGCACAAATTTTCTAAATCTCTGTCTCAAATTTACACTAAACATAGTCATTCAATCTAGCACAAATATTCTCAATATCTATATTTAGTTTGGCACAAACCTATCTTTAAATCTACACCAAAATTTATCCTCAAATCTATCCTTAAATCTATTCTCAAGCCTTAACACAAATCTTGATCCAATTACGAATCAACTTTGCTAGATCTTCCCCAAATATTAACTCTGCTAGAACTGCCCTAAACCTTAACTCAAGGTTTGAAAAAATAAATCAATCAACTCTTCTCACAAGTCTTCTCAAAGACTTGCCTCAAATATGTCCACAAGTCCTCTCTAGAACTTTCTCAAAATGCTCTCAAGTCTTCACCAAGAATTACCTCAAATATGCTCAACAAGTCCTCACTAGAACTTGCTCAATATGCTCAATAAGTCTTCACCAAGACTTATCTCAAATAAACAGTGTAAGCTTCCACAAAATCTTACTCAAATCAGTCCTTAAGTCCACTCTAGGAATTAATTCAATCTATCATATAAAACATCTTCAATCACACAAACAAGTTTCACATAAAATCTTGTTTAACTTACAGAAACGTATAGAGAATAATTAGAGACTCAATATGCTTCACACTCACAATAATGCTCAATCACTTTAAATATCTATTGTTTTACCATAGAAACATATAGAGAATGGTTAGAGACTCAATATGTTTCACACTAAATCACTTTCAATATTTTTCTCAAAATAGTAAAGAACAATTTGTTTCATAGAACATGAACTATCACTCCAATAATTTCTATCAACTATGCTCAATCAACTTCACTCAACCAATCACTCAATGAAACACAACTTTCTTAAAAACCCTAACAAATTATTTCACAATGCTTTCCATAATTCACACTATGGAACTCAACCTTGACTCAAGATGATTCCAAATTCACATAACAATGATACTCATGGTATTTTCACAAACCCTAATCAAGCATATGAAAGTTTACTCAAATATTTCCAAAAATTCTTATCAAACAACCTCACATAACAATGATACTCATGATCTTTGTCAAATCCTAATAATGCACATGAAGGCTCACTCAACATTTCTAACAATGCTTATCAAACAATCCTTTTCACTCCAATATAGCATCCACAACATCTAATCCAACAATATTTCATTCACAAGGAAGATGTGCCCATACCTTTCATTTGATGACGAATTGAGCCTAAAACTTGTCTCAATCACAATTACCCTCTTTTCCAATATCAAAGGTTAGGTAGCAAAAAACTTCTCAAAATTTCATTCAAATATTCCCTCAAAATATTTCACCATACAAAACTTTTAATCTCAATTACACCTTATAATATCCACACTTCAAAATTATTAGCAAAAACTAAACAATAATTAATTTTCTTCATTCACCTTATTACTCCAAAATTTTAATAATCAAAATCACAATAAGATATTTTAACATTTATAAACCTTATATCTCCCTCTCAACACACAAAAATCATACTACAACAAAACCTTAGGACAAAATTTAATTAAAAAATTAAATATCTCTTTTGCCCTCGGAGGGATTCGATCCCCCGCTGTGCTGCCACTAGCACCCTAACCATGGCTAAAATACCATGTGAGCTAGGCGCTCACCTTGGTAGGAAAAAGTGCCTTGTGTGCTTTGTCTTCTATGTTGGGCACTCAAAACGGAAACAACCATCCCAAAAACACTATCGCCAAGATTCGACCGTGGGACTTCCTACCTTGCAATGTCTCAACACATAGTCACTTGCCACTAGCCCAACCACCTAGTTGGCTATGAGGATTTAGGCCTCCCTCATTTTGTCCCTTCGATGGCTACCAAATAAAAAAAAAAATTATCTTTTTCCTTGCACACAAATCATGAAAATCATAGGCTCTCAAATGTGAATCAATCGAAGGTAAGTTCTAAGTCAACCAATGCACATGGTATTTATACCATTGTGCCATCTCCCTTTGGACGTCGGTAGAGGGGGAAACTTTGTATGATGTCGACGCTTAATAAATAAACTTTGCCCTTATAACCCTAACCTTAGGGTTAATTAAATTAAGTTATAAATTAATTAATAATGAAATTATTATAATTAATTTATAATTAATTTAATAACTTTAAGGTTAATTAAATTAAATTATAAATTAATTTATAATGAAATTATTATAATTAATTTATAATTAATATAACAAATTTAGGTCTTAACATTATACCTATAAAATTATAATAAAATATTATAATATTATTTTCTTTCGACCTTCCTATTGCTCCTTTAGACCTTATATGACCATCTTAAATATTATAATAGGAGATATTATAATATTATTTCCCTTAGGCCTAGAAGCAACCTTTCTCTTGCACTGCTTACTGAAACTAACTCTTGACATCCTTCCCTTTGCTTGCTCACTGAAACTGACTCTTGACATCAATGACAACAAACCTTCCTCATATTTCCAGTAGTAAGGGTATGGGACCTTTTGTTATGATATAAATGAATTAGATGATTATTTTGTAATGTAAGAGTATGGGACCTTTGGTTATGAAATAAATTAATTAGATGATTATTTTGTAATTTAAGGGTATGAGACCTTTTGTTATGAAATAAATGAACTAGATGATTATTTTGTAATTTAAGGGAGGGAGCTTATGTTATGAAATAAAATGAATGAGATGATTATTTTGTAATTTAAGGGTATGGGACCTGTTGGTCACGAATCTGCCACAGGAAAGGATTTTCTAAAAACTATGCACCCTAGACCCGGCCAACATTGAAATGCTGGGAGAAAGAGATGTCTCCTAGACCAATCTCCAGAGAGGGTTGGTTCCCTTACTAAAACTAAGTTTGATTTCAGATTAGAGTTGCTGGAAAGGAATTACAAATGTGCAAAAGAAACAAGAAATACATGGAAAGAGATGGGAAATATAGCCGTAGGCCGAATTTGTTAGATCGGGAAAGAATAACAACAGATCACTTTAAGTACAGCAACAACATATAACATAAGATATCAACTTAATTCACTTACAACCTTGCACAAAAAATCCCTCCAAGATCACATTCCAGAACTCACTCCCTCACAAGCAATATTTAAACTCAACATGCAAAATTCAAATGAAGCAGCAAATAAGAAATATGAGTGTTATATTAGGAATGTAAATAACAGAAGGAGAAATCACACAGACAGCTGCTCGCAAAATCAGAGGCCAAGTATCTTTCATTCATGCAATGAACTTCAAGCTTTCAGCAAAAGTTTCTCCCTCGATCCCTTTTTCTGAGATCTACATTGGTTTATATAGAGGTCTTGCCTCTTTACAGTCATTTAAAACTTGCGACGGACCTCCTCGAGATCTACAAAAATATGCAATGGAAACAAGGAAATCATCCCCTTAGACCAGCCTCGAAGAAACCAGACATTAAATGCAATAAGGAGTCGATCGTCTTCATTAAATTGTCGTTCTTGAAAATATGCTTGAACCATTAGAAACCATGAATAGTCACTTCGAATAATGGAGCATCTTTAATTCTGGTGGTTTGAACACGTTCTTCTACCTTGCTTGCATCGGAAAGCAACAAAACATTTAATTCTGGAGTGCTTTTAATCATCGAAACTCACAAAACCGCATCGGGCCGTTTGAACTGCATTCTGGCGCAAAACTGTAATAGGTCGCAAAAATGCGACAAGTCACAAAATCGTGACGTATTTTTGCTCCGTACACTTCTGTCGCCTTGGAACCGCGAAAACCAACCATGTCGCAAAATCGCTACAGGTTCGGCTTCTTTATCTCCTTCGCTACCTTGAATCATGAAAATGTGACACGTCGCGATTTCGCGACGTCCGTACAATTATGCTCTTTCTCTTCTTTTTTGTCGCAAAAATGTGACAATGCGTGATTTCGCAACGTTCTTCATCTCTATGTTCTCTTCACTGAATACAATCATGAAAACATGACATTGCACGATTTCGCTACCACTTCTCTCATTTGGTTCTATCTTCCTGATACGTCGTGAAATCGCGACATTCACCTTTGTTGGAACTTCCTTCCTCAATATGTAGCGAAAACATGACATGTTATTTCACCTACCTTCTTCATTTCTCCAAGTCATGAAAATGACACCATGTCGCAAAAATGTGACAATTTCTCTGCTGTTGCTACATGTTCTCTTCCATGTCACAAAAACAAAATTAGGCGCAAAATCGCTACAAGTTCCTGCATTTGGTTCTTCCGTTCCAAAATGTCACGAAATCGTGACATTTTTACGTTGCTTGGCTGCATTTTTACAAGTGTCACGAAATCGCTATGCCAACCTCCTTTCTTGCCCTCATCTCCAGAACTGTCACGAAATCACGACGTCAAATTCTTTCTTATCGCTTCCTTTAGAAATGTCGTGAAATCGTGACCTATTCATGTCTAAAGCTTCTCTGTCTCCACCTTGCCGCGACCATGCAACATGTAGCGATTTCGCTACAAAGTTGATTCTCATTGCCTATCACTTGGTTATGTCGCGATTTCGCGACGGTTTTACCCTGCTCTGCTCCATGCCATTATAAGTCGCGAAAACGCGCATGTCACGATTTCGCTACCTTTTTGTCGCGCTTCCCTCATTGACTGTGATTTTTTGATGTGTCACGAAATCGCGATAGTTTTTGACTTTGCTCTTTTCTGCCCTTTTGCGTCGTGAAACTGTGACAAGTCACGATTTCGCAATGACTTGGCTTTTGTCTTCTCTCTCCTTGGAAGACCCACGATAACGCGACATGTCGCGATATCGTGACGGTTTTGAAAATGTGTCCTCCATGCTGATTTTTGTCGTGATATCGCGATAGTCTTCGGACTTAGTCTTTTTTGCATCAAAACCTATAAAGAAGTGAGAATTGCAACATCTAATGCATGAATAAATAGCAATCAACACAATGTGGCAAAAATGCCAACATTCTTGGCGGCTCGTGGGGTATACAGTTCTATTGTATGCAAGGATCCCAGGCCTGAATCCATTGGGCAACAGAGTCATGAAAACTAAGAACAGAAAGCGAGCTGCTGGGGTTCATCTCGGAGGACTGCTGCAACAACTTTTGCTGAATGAATGAAACTCAAAGAATCTGTATTTAGCTAAACTGACCATGGAATGGAAATGATGAATGATGGAATAATGGAATGAAGGGGAGGATGTGGTAGACAGTAACAGAGTGCTTCTGTGCTACCAGCTGCTATGAAAGGGGAAATGGAAGTGAATGGAATAATGGAATGGAAGTGATAAGATGATAAAAGAGGTGTGAACCATGGATAAACTGTGATAAATGCTAAAATGACAGAGAACTTAGAAGAAAAGGATAAGAAGAAGCGGGAATAACAGGAAGGGAAAAAGAAACAATAGTAGTGGCTTGATTACTGTAGAAGAAAAGGAAGTAGAAGAAGAAGGGAATAAAGAAGGGAAGAGAAGAAATAGTGAGGAAGCCACTAACTACTGGTAAGGAAGAAGAAAAAAGAAAGAAACACGTACCTGTGGGCTCGCATGCAAAAAGAGCCAATGGTGACAAAGGAAAACAATACTTTTTTTTTTCTCTTTTTTTTTCTTACTATGTACAAGGTAAGACTGGACTCATCTTCAGGTAGTATAGGCTTTCAGATGAAAGTCGTTCACTGAAATAGGAAGTGGGCTGCCATCCGAATCCTCTAAATAAAATGAATTTGCTGCACCAGCACTGACAATGCGGAAGGGACCCTCCCACAGAGCATCAAACTTCTTGTGCTTCCCAGGCTTGGCTTTCTTTTCATTCCATTTCAAGACCAAATCACCCACTTTAAGCGGACGATCTGCAGAATTTTTATGGAACCACTTTGAAATAACTTGTGTGTGCTTAGCAAACTCCTCATAGGCCAAAGAACGTTGCTCTTCCAATTGTAACAACTGAGCCAACCGCATATCCATGGAATCTACATCTGCTTCATCATCCTGAAATCCCTGCAACTACTGCAATACTAGCAACTCTAAATGAATAGGCAACCTTGCCTCTTTGCCATATACTAGGGCATATGGTGAAGTCTTGATAGACTTCTTGATTGAAATCCTATCTTCCCATAAAGCTTGATTCAACAGAAGGTGCCATGATCTCTTGTTATCCCCCAAAGATCTCTTTAAAATCCTCAGCAAATTCTTGTTTGTGGACTCTGCCAAGCCATTTCCCTGAGGATAATAGTTAGAGGATGTTTTCAGGAAAACACCATACTTGTTTGCAAATTTAGCTAACTCAGCTCCAATAAATGGAGTCCCATTATCTATAATAATAGCATCAGGAATGCCAAAGCATGTAATTAGTCCTTCAATGAAAGAAATCACCACTCCTTGATTTGTGACCTTGGTTGGAATAGCTTCAGACCATCTCGTAAAATAATCTGTAGCAGTTAAAATATACTTGTGACCGACTGAAGAATTCGAATCAATAATCCCAATAAAGTCCAACCCCCACTGCTGAAAAGGTGCTTCAACCTGAATTGGATGCAAAGGTAATGATGCATTTCTAACCCTTCCTGTATACCTCTGACATTTGTCACATGCTTGGGCTATCCTGAAAGCATTTGTGAACAAAGTTGGCCAATAGTAACCAACTCGAATTATTTTTAAAGCCATCGGTCTACCTGCATAGTGTCCTCCTGATATGCTAGAATGAAACTCCTCCAGGAGTCTAGCCTTCTCTGATTCCTTGACACACCTTAAAAGAATGCCATCAATATTCTTAAAAAACAATCCTTCGGGCAGTAACACATACCTAAGAGCTTGCAGACGAAACCTTCTCCGTTGTGAGGCATTTAACTATGAAGGGCATCTACCAGTTGTGAAGTAGTCAATGAGGTCATCTGCCCAATCTTGTTCTTGAACTAAGAGGTTCATCATATTGTCATCACCAGCAAGATCATCTGCTTGATACTCAACTATACCAGATGTTGCCATCTTTGCTAAGTGTTGGCATAAAGCTTTACCATGCACTAGCTTGGTCGGATGAATCTCAACATCAAATTCTTGGATCTTGGTGACCCAACCAGCATGTTTATCACCCATCTCACCTTGAATGATGAAATTTCTTACATCAGGATGTATAACATAGACAACTGTCCTACTCTGAGATATGAAGTGCTTGAATTTTTTAAGAGACTTCATGACAGCATACACCTGTTTTTCAATGAAATTATACTTTGCCTCATGAGGTAAAATAACCTGACTAAGGAAAGCAATGGGCCTTTCATTCCCATCGTCTCCTTTCTGTGTGAGTACTGTGGCATAGCTTTCATCTTCCCCAACTGCATACAGAATGAAATCTTTTGAATAATTAGGATTAATTAATACAGGAGCCTGCACTATTCTATCCTTAATTTCTTGGAATGCCTCTTTCCTCTGAGTTGTCCATTTAAAATCTGAATCCTTCTTCAACAACTCAGTCATGGGTTTAACAACCTGGGCAAAATTAGAAATAAACTTCCTGATAAAATTAATCTGTCCAAAGAAAGACTGCAGCTCCTTTTTATTAGCAGGGAGTGATAGTTTCTTCAGTGCTTCAACTCGAGCTGGATCTATTGCCAAACCATCTTCTGAAATGACATGTCCCAAGAGTTTACCTTCCTTCACTGCAAAAACTAACTTCTTTGGATTAATGGAAATCCCAAACTCTCTACATTTTCCAAATATTTGCCTCAGATGAGAACAGTGATCTTCCCGTTTATGTGAAAAGACAGTCATATCATCAAGATAAATAACAATAATCTTGTTCAAAAACTCCTCAAATGCAATGTCCATGGCTCTCTGGAATGTGGCCCCAACATTTGATAATCCGAAAGGCATTCACTGATAAGCAAAAGTGCCCCACTTAGTTGTAAATGTTGTCTTGTACTGGTCCTCATCCCTAACCCAAATCTGGTTATATCCAAAGAATCCATCCAACAGTGAAAAACGTTGAGCCCCAACAACAACATGCAGTATCTGATCAATGCGAGGCAAGGGATAATGATCTTTCAGAGATGCACGGTTCAGATTTCGAAAATCTACACACAATCATATATCTCCATTTTTCTTTCGAACTGGAACCAGATTAGCAACCCAAGTCGAGTGCTTAACCGGGTATATAATTTTGGCTTGCAGCATTTTCACAAGTTTGGCCCTCATGAGAGTCTCAATATTTGGATTCACTGGTCGTTGCTTCTGCCTGAAGGGTCTGACTCCTTCTTCCAACTCAATAGTATGCTGAACAATATGTTTATCATATCCTTTCAGATCTTCATAACTCCAAGCCACAATATCAAAAAATTCCTGACACAGTTGCCTGATTTCTTTCAGTTCATCAGGAGTAGAATCAGTTCCAATCTTAATGACCTTATTAGGTTCCAACTGCAACTCCATGTACTATTTTTTATCAATCTCAATTCGATGTTTCTTGGACCGATCATGTTGATCAAACAAACTTTCTAGAGTGATAAGACCTTTCGAAATGTGATTGTTCCGCAACTGAATTAGACCTTCAGCTTCTTCGTGCTCCAAGGTTCTTCCTTCAATGGTGGCAGCTTCTTGAATCAAAAAATTAACAATTTGCTCATCATCCTCGAAGACTTTCCAGAAAGTATCCTTGTCTGGGACACTTGGCATGTACACCATCCTTACCTTCTTTGGTTTCTTCACTACCTGCTCAATAGGAGAAAAATTGGCTCCAAGAGATGCTAGAAGATCTGCATGCTTATTCAGCTCTCGAGAAATGGCTTGAATATTCAGAGCTGTGAAAGACTCAAACATGTCCCAAACTTGGTTGCGGTATGCTTTGAGATAATGCTGCTTAGAAACACACCTGTTTGTTACTTGGTTTACAATAAGCTCAGAATCACCAAAAATCTGCAACTGTTCGATTCCCAACTTCCTTGCCTTCTTCAAGCCTAGGCATAATGCTTCGTACTCGTCCTCATTGTTAGTACAATTCCAAGTAAGACGGTATGAATATGTTCTTTGTAAACCAGAAGGAGAAATCAAAACAATACCTGCTCTTGCATCATTTTTGCATCTTGCCCCATCGAAATATAACTTCCATAGTTGATCTGTAACAGAGCTTTGATCATCCTGGTTAGGAAATACCTGCATTGCGCCATCCTCGGGCTTTGTGATAGAATAACAACCGATTTCGGTTTCCAGCATAGCATTGAAATCAAGCATGGAAAACTGATCGTCCAACTGGAGCTCATCTAAAACCTCATTCATCAAATCAGAACCCTCTGACTCTTGAGTTAGCATGTTGACAGACTGCATAGTTTTTTCTGCTTCATCCAACTTCTCTATATGAAAAGAAGAAGGTTTTTCATTCTGAATCCTGAGTCTTTTTCCTTTGAAAGGGATTTCCAAGTGGGAATAATCCAGTGCAAGGTAACCTCCCAAATTTGTAGTAAACTCTCTGGATAAGCACATACTAAAATACGGTTCTAGATCTACTACAACTATCTCTTGAATGACTGTAATCTGAGGCATAGTGTGCAAAAAAATCGGGACATCCTTGATTACACCCATCATTTTCATAGGAGTGCCATCTAACTACAAAACTCCAGGGCTACTTCGTGTGTATTCCATACCCATAACTTTGCAAACTGCCTTTGGCATGACAGTTGTAGCGGCTCCAGAGTCGATCATGCAATTATGCACGATCCAACCCTCTATTTGCAGTGATAGATAAAACAGGGGTGGTCTATTTTTACCAGTGACAAAAGTGGTTAAGGCTTGAGCATAAATTGTTTGAGTAGGACCTTTCTCACTATCCTTCACAGATTTTAAATATTCTTGCAATAAATCTACTTGCCCAAGCAATTGCAATGCATCGTAAAGACTAACCTTAGTTGGGGTCTTCTTCAGTTCTTCAACAATGTTGTATGCAACCGCAATAGATTCCTTCTTTTCAATAGGATGTTCATATCTGCTCCGATACTATTGAGTGGCTTCCACTCTTAGCCTCTTTGTCAATGAAGGATACTTCAAATTTTCTCTAGCTTGCTCTTCTGCTTCTGATCTTGCCTGCACAGTTGCAACCTTTTCTTGTACTCTATGTGGAACTGGATCTTTTGGTAAAACAGGTGCATCTAGCTTTGAAACTAGCATAGGAGCTTTCATTGGCTTCTTCAAATCAGTTGGCACTTTTAACGACTCTAACTCAGTAGGATCTACTGTAACAGACTTCTTTCCAGTCCTTGTGAGAACTGAAACTTGCTCTTTAGATGGAAGCATCCAGCTATGGCTTGCCTCAGAGATCATATTGACTTGTCCTCCTAAAGAACTAGCAGCCAATGTCTGCACATAATTCAAATGGACCATGCAAGTATCTTCTCCATGGGGATCATTGCAAGTTGAACACCAATATGTTCTTTCAGCAAGGACTGCATCTTCATTTACCAAAGCAGTCAGGTTTTTCTCAGGTGCTTTGCTTGTTGAAGCAGCTTGATCTCTAGTAATTGGCGGGGGTTGAAATCTCCTTGGCTGGAAATCTCGCTCAGCTTGCTTCCTTTCAATAAGAGTGATCTTATTACCCATTGCTCTTATTGCAGAATTGGCAGATTTTACCTCTTGCAAAAGTGTTGTATAAGGATCAGGGTTCACAGGTGCAGGAGGTGTTGATAAGGGCAAAGGTGTTGGTGGTGCCGGTAATGCCTGGAAATGAAGTGGAAGCAGGGAATGGCAGAATGCTGGGTGCAGGCAGCTAGGGATTTGCTGAAGAAGAGAGTTGAGGAACTGGGATAGGTGCAATTTGAGGTGCACTAGAATTCCATGATGGAATAGGGTACATAGAAGACATAGATTGCAAAAAAGAACTAGGATATAAATGTTGTGGAATATCAGGAAGAATGGGCATTGCTACCTTTGGGGGAAGCCTACCGATTGCAATCAAGTCTGCCTCCGCCTTCTGTGCTTGCTCGAACAGTTTTGGGAAGGTCATCACATTGGACTGTCTGATTGCCAAGCCAATATCTATATTGAATGCTCGGAGGTAGTAAAACGTAGCTTGCTCAGGGGTAGGGTGAAGTCCTTCAGGCACTCGCTACCAGCTTCTAGTGAAGCGAACATTAAAATCTGCTATTGCCTCCTGAGGGTGCCTCTGGATTGCGTTAAACTGATGCAACAATGAAAATGGGTCAGCATGTTCATGGAAATTCTTTACTAACAATTCTCCTAGCTGATCCCAGGACGCAATAGTGCCTGGTTGTAGAGATCTATACCAGTACAGCAATTTTCCTCTCAAGGATAACACTAGTAACTTCACCATTACATCTTCATCTGTTATATCGTGAATGGTTGCTAGAGAAGCTACATCATGAATATGTTTGTATGCAGTCTTTCCCATACCATCATAAGTTGGCAATGCCTTCAAGGCAGCCTGGGGAACTAGATTTTGAGCTTGTAGATTCAAGGCCCCTGAGCTGTTCCAAGCTGAAAACTGCCTAGGCGGAGGATACTGGGCCATTGGAACTAGTGTATGTAACTGAGAAGATGGAAAACTAGTAACAATACCAGGGATTTGTGTGGATATGGCAGGTGATGCAAGCGATGGGGAAACCAACCTAGAATGCTCACCACTTCTTGTGCTATCAAGTTCAAAAAACTCGACAAGATCTCCAACTTTTTTAGACTTTGATCTCGTGATCATGAAGTACAACTTTCACTACATCCATGTTCAAAGATTTTTGAGTACTACAGAGTCACCAAATGTTCTAACTTTACGGCATGAAGGCGAACATTAAACCTTCAACACTATGGGATCTTTCTGAGACAGAAGAAGTCTGTCCCATCGGGCGTGCCAAAAATTGTTGGTCACGAATCTGCCACAGGAAAGGATTTTCTAAAAACTATGCACCCTAGACCCGGCCAACATTGAAAGGCTAGGAGAAAGAGATGTCTCCCAGACCAATCTCCAGAGAGGGCTAGTTCCCTTACTAAAACTAAGTTTGATTTCAGATTAGAGTTGCTGGAAAGGAATTACAAATGTGCAGAAAGAAACAGGAAATACATGGAAAGAGATGGGAAATATAGCCATAGGCCAAATTTGTTAGATCGGGAAAGAATAACAACAGATCACTTTAAGTACAAAAACAACATATAACATAAGATATCAACTTAATTCACTTACAACCTTGCGTAGAAAATCCCTCCAAGATCACATTCCAGAACTCACTCCCTCACAAGCAATATTTAAACTCAGCATGCAAAATTCAAATGAAGCAAAAAATAAGAAATATGAGTGTTATATTAGGAATGTAAATAACAGAAGGAAAAATCACACAGACAGCTGCTCGCAAAATCAGAGGCCAAGTATCTTTCATTCATGCAATGAACTTCAAGCTTTCAGCAAAAGTTTCTCCCTCGATCCCTTTTTCTGAGATCTACATTGGTTTATATAGAAGTCTTGCCTCTTTACAATAATTTAAAACTTGCGACGGACCTCCTCGAGATCTACAAAAATATGCAATGGAAACAAGGAAATCATCCCCTTAAACCAGCCTCGAAGAAACCAGACATTAAATGCAATAAGGAGTCGGTCGTCTTCATTAAATTGTCATTCTTGAAAATATGCTTGAACCGTTAGAAACCACGAACAACAGCTTCAAATAATGGAGCATATTTAATTTTGGTGGCTTGAACACGTTCTTCTACCTTGCCCACATCGAAAAGCATCAAAACATTTAATTCTAGTGCGCCTTTAATCATCAAAAATCACAAAACTACATCGGGCCATTTGAACTGCATTCTGGCGCGAAACTGTAACAGGTCGCGAAAACGTGATAGGTCACGAAATCATGACGTATTTTTGCTCCATACACTTCTGTCGCCTTGGAACCGCGAAAACCAACCATGTCATGAAATCGCTACAGGTTCGGCTTCTTTATCTCCTTCGCTACCTTGAATCGCGAAAATGCGATGCATCGCGATTTCGCGACATCCATACAATTATGCTCTTTCTCTGCTCTGTTGTCGTGAAAATGTGACAATGCGCGATTTCGTTACATTCTTCATCTCTCTGTTCTCTTCGTTGCATACAATCGTGAAAGCATGACATTGCGCGATTTTGCTACCACTTCCTGCATTTGGTTCTATCTTCCTGATACATCACGAAATCGCGACATTCACCTTTGTTGGAACTTCCTTCCTCAATATGTAGCGAAAACATGACATGTTCTTTCACCTACCTTCTTCATTTCTCCAAGTCACGAAAATGACACCATGTCGCGAAAATGTGACAATTTATTTGCTGCTGCTGCATGTTCTCTTCCATGTTGCGAAAACAAGACCAGGCGTGAAATCACTACAAGTTCCTACATTTGGTTCTTCCGCTCCAAAATGTCGTGAAATCATGACGTTTTTACACCAACCTCCTTTTTTGTCCTCATCTTTAGAACTGTCACGAAATCACGACGTCAAATTCTTTCTTATCGCTTCCTTTAGAAATGTCGCGAAATCGTGACCTATTCATGTCTAAAGCTTCTCTGTCTCCACCTTGCCGCGACCATGCAACATGTAGCGATTTCGCTACAAAGTTGATTCTCATTGCCTATCACTTGGTTATGTCGCGATTTCGCGACGATTTTACCCTGCTCTGCTCCATGCCATTATAAGTCACGAAAATGCGCATGTCGCGATTTCGCTACCTTTTTACCACGCTTCCCTCGTTGACCATGTTGACCGTGATTTTTTGACGCATCGCGAAATCATGATAGTTTTTGACTTTGCTCTTTTCTGCCCTTTTGCATCGTGAAACTGTGACAAGTCACGATTTCGTGATGGCTTGGCTTTTGTCTTCTCTCTCCTCGGCAGACCCACGATAACGCGACATGTCGCGATATCGCGACGGTTTTGAAAATGTGTCCTCCATGCTGATTTTTGTCGCGATATCGCGACAGTCTTCGGACTTAGTCTTTTTTGCATCAAAACCTGTAAAGAAGTGAGAATTGCAACATCTAATGCATGAATAAACAGTAATCAACACAATGTGGCAAAAATGCCAATAGGACCTTATGTTATGAAATAAAATGAATTATGGTTATTTTATAATTGAAGGGTATGGGGCCTTATGTTATGAAATAAAATGAATGATGGTTATTTTGTAATTTAAGGGTATGGGACCTTATGTTATGAAAACAAATTGATGGTTATTTTATAATTTAAGGGTATGGGACCTTATGTTATGAAATAAAATAATAAATATTATTAGTAGTTTAAGGGTATGATACCTTATGCTATGAAATGAAGAAAAGGGTTTATTGGGAATGAACGTAGTTGTTTGAATAATGATATGTATGAACGTAGTTCCAAAAAATTAAGGGTATGGGACTTTAATTGTTGAGAAGGTTTGTTCATTTATTTACAAGTAGAGTGCATGATCTGATGCATGATTTACTGAATCCCTTAATTTCACTAAGGGGGAAATTGAAAGTGTAGTTTCCATGATTAGTACTATGCATTAATAAGTTGAATTGCTTGGGTTATTTGTATAGTTGCAATTTGGCAATGAATTAAATGCATATAGAAGTATGTCTATCTACGTCCATGAGTTTCATGATCCCCTAATATCCTCATTAATCGATGGAAGAGAAGGAATGCCAAAATCATGAGATATACTAATGCATAATTTTTCTCTCTATCTTACATCTTATATTTTATGCATTATATTAGATTGTGGGGAGATTTCCCCAATAGAATGGATGTAAAGTATCGTGGGAAGTATGGGATGTACCATACTTATTTATGTATCTGAATGAACATTAAAACTACTATTCTTAGTACTTATTTATTTATATTATTGCATTTAAATATTTAATGTATGTATATTTGGTGATTGTTATATTTAGTATATAGATATTTAATGCTCTTTTGTGATTAAAATAATGAATAATTATTAAGTTCTAGATGAACTTAGTGGATACCCTAAGGGCTTGAGACCCCCTTAGGGATATTGGTGACTAGGTTTGGAAGATTGTACCAGAGTTAAGATAGCTTTTTAGTAGACAAGATCGATAGATTAACTCATAGTACAAGATCGATAGATTAAATATCATACAATGCAACATAAAAAAAAATTAAATGCATTAACTACATATTTAGTCCTATTCATGTCATCATAGACAAAGCATGCATAAAAAATCTATAATTAATCTAATGCTATAAATAAACCTTACCAAGAAGTAAATTGTGGTCATAATACAATTAAAATTATTATATATCACATATGCATACAAAATTCTCTCTCCACATGATCATATTACCTGAATCATAAATATTTAACTTAAGTACGTCCTTAGAAAATAAATCAAAACCAATATCCTCTCTCTCGTATCTATTATCTAGCAACTTCCTTATCGTCTATGCTTAATAGTATTAAATGGCTCACAAACCATTTAGTTGGTGTCCTTTTTTGATACATAGAGGAATCAGTAACTACCTTCACTATCTACATATGGTCAAGGGTTTGATTCTAGTTTTTGTCACTATAACCCCTACCCACTCATTCTAGCATGTTGACTAATCACTAAATCAGTGTGAGGTAGATTGCTAGCCCCTAGGGGAATCAAACTGAGATTGCAATATGGTAAACATTCAACCAATTGGCTTATGCTCTTGATTATAATATATACAATCCAAGAATAATATTGCAGCATGCATCATACAAAATATGTCATTCAATACGAAAGAAATATATTATAGTTTTCAATCTTAGTCATTGCCCTTTAGATAAAAAAATACTAATTATAAATGCAACAAGAATAAATTTATTAAGGTCATTGTTTATATTCAAGGTTTATTTGTTCTTGCATTTTACTTCTCTTCCATTTTTTGTGGCTCTCCCTTTGTTACTATTGTATTCTTGTATTTCCTTGGCTATATTTTATTTATAGGTGAATGCTATGCTAAAAATATGAAAGGTTTGGATACAAAGTAGATGGACCTTGTGTGTCTAGTTGTGTGTGAATCCCTTAAGTGCTCCCTTCTTTGGAAATGAATAAATCCCACAATTCTTTCATGATGAAACCTCTCTTGCTACAGGGGAACCTCGTGAGTGTAGTAATGATGAAATCCCATAATAGTATTTTTATGAGTAGCACAGCTCTGTTCATGAGTAGCTAAAAATCCATGCAACACATGACTCATACACTACAAAACCCCATGCAAGTGGATCCCATCTGGGATGATATGTTTATCTTGTCCATTGATATTTAGCATTCTACACAGATTAAATATAAAAAAATATTTGAACTTCCACAGGTGTATATATTTATGTTTGAGCTAACTCTATGGTTGTAGTGAGAAAGAGTTACCTAGAGTTTGATTTATATGAAAAATAATATATTTCACACAACAATGAAACCCTAGTTTCTAAAAATACCTAATGAGTTCAAATTGATGCAAGTTAAACTCAACTGGATATGTATAATTAAATTTGCAAAGATATAAGTTATTTCTATATTTATATTTTCATTAATATATTCAAATTAATAAAAAATGCATTTGTAAAGTATAAAAAAACAATACATTTGGAAAGGTTTTAATTAGTTTTACTTTTATTTTCTTATTTAGCCATTTTACTCATTAAGAATATATATATTTATTAATGAAAAATTTCATAATCGATTCTTCAGTAGTGGATATCCAAGTTTTATCTTTGCTGAACTCGAACACGAACATAGCAACTTAGATTTCAACTATACAATGATTCCAACAAAAAAAAAAATCTATAGGTTCTATTTAACACAAAAATAGAATCAATTCTTCACATTTTGCAATCAATAGTGGTCTCTACCCCACAAACTCCTAAAAATCCTCAAACACTTTTACAACTTATTCCTTTAGGTTTATACATGCAAGTAGTTGGTTCAAAGTCAATGCCAAGCCTTCCAATTCTTTAAAATTAGATTCATTGATTACTTATAATGAAAACACAACCTACATTCAATCGAGTCATCATAGCCTTAATCTATTTTAGGACCTAGTGAATTCATTAGAACTAGTTCCAAGAATTTTAGTTACAAATATATTTTTTAATAAGGGTTTTACATAAGATTGTTCCATCCTCTTACTAACATAACTACCAAAGGCTAGTTACAAAGATTTTTTCTATGGACCTGTAAGCAACAGATTCCTAATATCGTTTCAAAAAAATTAGCACTACAATTATATCAATTGAGAAGTGGTTATTTAATCAATATTCCCAAATACTCAAACTCTTGTTGCCTTTCATAGCCAATTGAATAGGAATCTAGAATTTTATTGTCCTTCTTGAACAATGTTGCAAACCATATTCCCTTCCATGCATCCTATAGAGCAATAACATTACTCCAATTCAAGATTGTTGTTTCTGACTGACCTTCCATATATTTTTTAACAAGGGAACCTGAACCTTGGTTGTATAATTAAAAAGTAAAATAATGTAACACAAGATGCTTTATTTGCATTTATGAGCTCCAATTTATAATTTGCAATCTGGTAATCAATTGTTGCTGATAAAACTAGATCCCAAAAATCCTAACAACTCATCACTATAAACCCTAAGAAGTTATCCTTTCAAATACTAAAAAAATATCCATAAAAAAATTTAAATCCTTATCATATCTATTTCATCTCAACCCCCCCCCCCAAACGACTAATCCAAATACAATCCCAAGCTTATATATTAGATTATTCATGAACTTGGACAATAATTTAGGTATATTTCTTCATGCTCCACTAGCTACTAGATATAGTATTGATGAACTTTAGCATGTTTTATTTTAGCATGATCTACTATATTCTTCACCAGTTTGAGCATACTTTAATTATTACAATATTGATGCTATTTTATCTATCTAAAAATCATACAATATGTATCACAATCAAACAACTTCACAACCTGCATTGCATGCTGCCTTAAATTTGTTTTATAAAAAAATACTTCCTAACAAGATTAAGCCTTTCCCTTACCAATACAAACCTCTTCATCTAGATCAATCATGGTTGTTCTAGCTCCTAATAATACAACATATCTGAATCCAAGTTATAATAGTAATAAACCTACAAACTAGTAATAACATGAGGGGTCTTAGGAGTCATCATGATGTCAAAATACTTTTAGGGTACCTTCTAAATCAGAATTGGCCCCCTTTTATAATGGAGGCATCAATATTTAAATAGAAAAATATAATTGACAATAACTCAATAGAATACCTCACTCATAAAATGGATGAAAAATAAAATATAACCAAGGATCTTAAGAATACAACTTATGACAATGCAATCTAAAGAACAATAGGCATCCCTTGCTCATTCAAAAACTTTTTTCAAATAATCCATAACCACATATCTATTATTTTAGTATATACTTGATTGCATTTCAAAGCAATCAAGCTGAATATGTATCTAAAACTAAAATATAGAACCAAATATTTAAAGAATTAACAACCAAGGCATATCTCTAAAGTGACTATAAGATATCTCTAAATATATTGGATTTTTATATCCATCAAAGTCATCAAGATTGCATAGTTCCTTTGACTATGTAGATCATAATCAATTGATGTATTATATATGGTCTTTGAAATTATAGAAAAAATATCCAAACACCTCCAAAGTTAATTGGATTTTCTGATAAAGAAACACATTCCCCTTATAGATGGTAAAAATCTGGTAAACTATTTTTTTTTAAGTGAAAAACCCCTTGCGGAGCTGCCTTGGTCTGAGAGACCATGAATAGAGGGTTCTACACCGTCAAAGTCACCCGGGGGTCGCACCCGACCCTGCCCGCACCAACATTATCAATTGTATTTTGGATACCCAATTCAAATTTTTGGTAGGGTGGATATTTGAACCTGGGACCTCCCTTGGAGGATTGCCCTCTCCTCTCCAACTCACCTACAACACCTGGGTAAATCTGGTAAATTATTAATCCCAATATAGCAAAGTTTTTTTTCTCTCTAAAACTTGTCATTTGTGCCAAAAATAGTTATGATTCATAATAACAAGAGTATTTATAGCATTCAATATGTTTTAACATTTAAATATCATTATCCAATTAGGTGTCTATGACAATATGATATCATCATTATGACTTTATTTTTAACAATGGCATTTTTTTAAGAACCTTATTCATCGTTCCAAAAGGTATATATAATGGGCTTAGAGTTCTATATTATGGTTCCTTTTGAAATTAGCAATGAATTAAGCAGATTTTTCTAGGTGAATCATGTATTTCTATAAGCCATACAAAAACATAAAGGCATTCCTAGATAACTTTATAGTGAAGACTTCATATTTTTTTCTTTTTTTAAACCTAGACTCCACCTATCTCCTTATATATGTGATGGCCAAGTACATACAACTCCGAATAAAATATATTCGGAACATTAATAAGCTTGTTCTTAGCAATTGATTTATATGAAGGTTTGAAATTTTATTGTTTCTTAATTAATGTTGAATAGATAGTCATTTTTTTATAAAGAAATGTGAACTAGTCTCATTCTGTTAGTTCTATGGAGTAATAATTATGAGCCAACACATTTTAGATTCAATGCATGTATAACCAAGTCTCTTATTCAATTCAGGTGCATAATCATGAATTTTAAAATTGTAAAGCCATGAATGCATGAGATCCCATCAAGACATAGACAAAAATAGCTTTTGCCATGACTATGTATGCTCTTTTGATTGTGGAGGTCAATCTAATAATTTCAACAAGAAATGGAAAAATACAAGTTTGAGACAAAATATGCACCCATCACAATAACCTTCTTAATATTTTTTAGTTTCCACAAATAGCTTCTAACTACAAAGATGAAGCTTTATAGATTACATGTTTAAAGTTCAGATAATATTTTATTTGATTTCATAATATTTGTATAGTTATTAGGATAAATATTTCTTACTTCAATATTTATTTGATGAACAAAGAAAATTAAAATTAAATTAAGATAAAAGCCTTTACAATAATAAAAAAAGTGGGTGGGTTAACACAGCCCATGAAGAATCAAACTAACCCTTATTGACAAGGGTTAGAAAATGGAGTTACCAACAAAACACAAGTTTACCAATCATGATCATTGATGATTATTACATCAAGAAAGCATATTATATGGAGTTATGTGCCCTGGTGTGTTCTTACTTCAGTATTGATATGTATGATTAAGAATTTAATCTTTTAACATATTTTGTGCCTATTACAATAACATTCTCACAAACAAGAAAAAGGAATAAGACAAGTCAGTATATTTTCATCCTACTAGAAGGTATATTTTGTAGTTGACACCCAAAAAAAGACACTAGTGTGTCAAATAATTATAGAGAACAAATCAATACTTATAAAAATACAAGGAAAAGATAAATATAAAAAACTAGAAAGAAACTACTTCACAACAAGTAAAGTATTGCTAAAATTTACTCCAAAAATGAATTCAGCATAGGCTATCCATAAAAATTCACAATATTATTTATTTATGGATGTTGTGCAATGGATTTTAGCATGATGCTTCTATAGGGATATCTTAATTTGACACGAGGTGTATCCTCCTCCAGGTTGGTCCTTTGGATGATATTGTGTTGTGCTCTCCATGTGTCCACCATGAATGTATAGGGAGGCATTTGTGTTGTGCTATCCACCTACAGATCACACATACCCTACCCATTGGATTTAAATCAAGATTCAGCTATAGAGTACCCAATTAGAGAATAATAGAGAAGCTGGGATAATAGTCATACATAAAAATCCATGTAGATGGTTGTAATTGCTACATATCCATCTAGAAAACATTTACATTATTTTACTAGGCATGAAATATTTTTTCATAAAACAAGTACATATAATAATTACAACAAACAAGTACCTCCTCATATATGTACATTAATTATATTACTAAAAAGCATATCTTATCCCTACAAAATTTGAAATACTCTATCCTACTTCAAGTTATTTTAGATAAGAAAAAAAATTCTTCATGTGCTAGGATCATGTCAATGCGGTAATGCATATTAAGTATTCAAATTTTCCATACTATTTGGATTTTCATATATAGACAATAACCTTACCTAAGACCTTATCCTTATGACCTCGGCTAGTGTTGCTTGTCAAAAAATACAAACCTATGATTAGTTCTTATGAGTCTTTACATGTGAAGTGTGAGAGGAGAGAAAGCATCATTAGGGTAATTTCCCACCTAGCCAAAGAATTCTCACCTATAATTCCTATTTCATTATATTCCCTACTTAGAGAATTGACCTCTCAAGGAGGAGATTAGATACATAGCACAACCATGTCAAAACATAAACTAGTAGATATGATAATTTATTTGTATGATGCCACACTATTATGCAACTTAACACAAATAATTCATCCTAAAAGCATGAATTTTGGACACATATTATTCATCATACTTTTTTATACAATCAACACAATGCATCCTAATTACGTAAAATAATTAATTCATGCATATTATGAACATAATGATTATTTAATCATAGTTTTGGCTAAAGTTTTTGATGGATCAATTGTGTTGATTGATTCCTTATGGTTAATTGATTATAATTATTTGGTATATTAATGACTTTTCTCGAGCATGCCACCCTTATGTTCATCCACGTAGGACAAATAATTGTAATTCTATCTACAATTTTTATTCAAATCCTTTTTATATCTATACTTACCTTCTATCTCATTAAGTAAAGTAATAACTCCTTATTTTGACTTTGAGGTTATTGCTACTCATGGATGTAAGATTATATATAGACATTCAAATTTAAATTTTTTAAAAAAACATGCCAGTTATTAATTTTTGACTTATAAGGAAGGATAAGCATAAGAAAAATATTCTTAGGATTATAGTTAAAACACTTCCAACATGGAGACAATCAAAACCGTAAAATCTACCCAACAAGCAACACAAGATTTGACACTATAGTCACATAGGATGGTTAAGTGTGTGCTTCTAAAATACAAACTTTTTGTCACATATACAACCAAAAAAATATATCATCTAGAAGGTCAACTCAAAAGGTTGAACAACAACCCTATACAAAAGTTAAGATGAAGGCTCTATACACATCTCCATGTATTTTTCCACATGGAAAGTGTAACTATTTGATTCAATTTATCTTTCATCCCTAAAACATAAAGACACAATACAAACATAAAGAATATTATAAAATTATTTTGATAGTGGGGTATTACCCTTTCAAATATTCTTTTTTCTGGTATGACATTATTTAACTTTAGATTGTATTTATATGATTTATAACAGAGATTGTATGTATTGAAAATGGAACATAACTAGTTAAATAAAAAATATTGCAAATGCTTACACTTCATTAGACTTTGATAATCAATGAAAGCAATTTCCATTCAAATCCAACTTTTTTCTTATCATATTATACTTTATTAGGAATCAACTGATGAAAATAAAAAGAAGAAGAAGAAAACAAAATCTAGGGTACATGGGGAAGAATCTTCAGTTTCAAAATATTTAAATGGCACATATGAATTAGCCAATGCCACAGGCACTAAGGAAGATGATGAATAAGAAGATGTATCAATTGAAAATGGAGTTGTGGATGCTTCAACAAGTTGTTTTCCATCTCGAAAGTATTTCTCTATTTGATTTTCTATTTGAAATATATTCCATTTAAGAAGCAATGCAAATTTTAATGCTTTGGAAGACTAATACTTAGTACCTTTCAGCTCAATTACAATTATTTGAGTTAAAAATTTATATTAAATACTATACAAAATATAAAACTACAAGAACATAGCAAAAATATCTTAGGTCTTATGTAGTTGATCGTAGTTTTAGAACTAACAAGAGGGGGATAGCCAGAAAACCCTCCCTTTTAGAGGAAACACGAGAAAGGTTACAACTTTTTTTAAAATAGTTTTTCATTCGAAGGTTTTTTCATTTTTGTGTCTAAGCAAGGAGCACCATTTACCATCTCATAAATAATGATATGTGCAAGCGTTAGATTAATTTCCATATCCTTGATAAAATATGATGTGCTTAAGTATATCAGGTTATCCCTTGTTAGATAAATATACATCCTAAAATATATTTTCGGGAGTAGTTATCTAGAATAGTTGAACATTCCTATTAATATTTTCTCAATATAACTTCTATTAAGATAGTTTTACAAAATCTTGGATCTTTCCACATGATGTTCCTGAAAGTTAGATCTTCCACACACCATTATACTAGAAATAATAATAAAATCCAATGCAATCAATTTCTAGTTGCATATCTATGTTTTACATTTATTTAAGCACATATTATGTAGGACATTTTAAAATAAAAAAAGCATTAGAATACCACACTGCTTGCTAAGAAAAATAGGTTTCACAATGTTGATTGAAGAGAGGGATAGTCAATTGTAGATTTATAATGCTTGTTACATGTACTATGATAATATACTAGATGCTTTGATGAAAATTAAGTTTGCAATCAATAGAGAAAAGGGGAAGCATCTTCATATTTTGAGAGCTCCACATAAAACATAAGTGGTCTCACTGTGAATTCATCTAGAAACTCAGAATTAATGTGAGTGAAATGTTTACTTGGAAAGGTGTGTCATTGCAAAAAACCAAAAGGGTTAATCAACCAAAGAAGATAAACTTAGTCAACTTTAGACAATAATTTACTTTAAAGTTAGAATCATTTATAAGATGTTAGTTCAAAGGATAATTCATCTTTAACTCGTACAAACTCTCACCACAATGAACTGATTGTCACCAATTGCTCCCAAATTACATCAAGAAATTTTTGGAAATATTTATCTTGACAAATGTTATTTAATATGCTTTGGATTTACTATGTTACCAGGTCCTAAGAAAACTAATACACATGATTATTTGGATTGGAAAAACTTATTGTGTGTTCGTTATGTGCAAATAACATGCTAACTCAAGATGATCGTATTAACCATAAGCCACAATGTGTTAATCTAATTAAAATATATATTTTTCCAACAAGTTATATATTATCTACTTACAACATATGGTTGCAACTATTTTTATTCAAGAGAGATTGCACTCCATAGTTTAGTCATCTTACTGGATAATTTGGAAAATATCTTCATGTCCTTCTCATTTTGTTTATCAATGTCTAGACTTTATACATCTATTTGTACCTTGTAAATGATCAATATTACTGGTAAGTAGGTTCTAACATCAATTAATCTAAAAACATGGTGTTCAATGTCTAGATTGAATACATCTATTCATACCCTAGGAATGATAAATATGTTTGGTAAGTAGGTTTGCACATAAATTAAGCTAATAAATGGTGTTCAATTACTCTATTTTTGTCATGACCCGTTACCCTCCTACCTTATTTAAATAATATTAATTGATCTTGGGGGATCAATTAATTCCTAATAGAAGAGGAATGACCCTAAAGAATCTTACAAAAATTCTAATAAAAGAATTTTATAAGGAACAAGAAATATTAATTACTTAAGGGCTATTTATGAGGTCTAGTAAAAGATAAATTTTGAGAAATTATCTTTTACAAAATTATATCCATAGAATAAATAATGGGTAGATTTAGTGGACCCTATGTGGATGGACCTCAAAAGGACTAATGAATTTTTAAATAATTTAGGAGTCATCCTATATTTTGGGAAGTACTCATGTGGCTACCCTATATTGGTGGGAATCTCCTAACTTATCAAGAATAGTTCTAACCATGTAACTATCCTATGCCTCAATAGTATGAGTTTTGTCACTCACCTCATCCCTAGAGAACCCTTGAAGGACATGATGAAGTCATAATGGTCCTAGGCATATTTTTAATATTATTATAATGTGGCCACTATTTGGTACATGAAGGGAGAATTTCCCTATAAATAGAGGACACTTTGGGAGGAAATGGCTATCTAGATCCTAGGAGTCTTAATGGTCTAGTGAGTATGCTCTTCACCCATGGGGTGAATCATAAACCAGAAGACTTGAAATATTTCTATAGAAATTTGGCCAAGATCAATAAGGAGCTTGAGTAACTATAAGGAAGAGGAAATATTGAGGAAATGGAGATGGGCTAAGAGGAAAGATTTGGAAGTCTCAATAGCAAGTAGAATCAGGTTGGACCTCTCTTTTCTTTTCCTTGTTGGCTTAAATTAAAGTTGAACTTTCATTTAAGGTCTTCTTGTAATAAGATGTATTATTATCTTGTTATAAAAACAAAATGCACGTAGCCTTGACTTATTAGTGGGCTTGTTGTTTTACTCCATCTTGTCTTTAAGAATGATTACACTCTATTATTAGTTGATGCTTCCTCACACTAATTATAGCCTATTGAGAAATGTTTTTCAGTTTTTACCTTCCTGATAGTTAATATTACACTTCCATGTGCCTTACGACCATAGTGGTAATTAAGATCACCGTCGATTGGTTATTAGCTACCACCGACCAATGACTACCTATACGAAGTAGCATTAAATCTGCTACTATTCATGGTCTAATCAATATAGGTTTGGATATGTTCATTTTTTTTAACCTAAGAATTCTATGTCAGACATTCTCGAAATATACATGATGCCCAAGATGACCCATATCATGGAGGCAATAGCAATATCCCATCACAATATAGACCCTGACACGATTTTGATTGGGTTGAAATATTTTGGATGGAAGTCGATTCGTTTTGGTCGTGACAGTGATAGAACAACTGAAACATGAACTAGAGCTATGTTGAGAACCAATATGATTGTTGTTCTAGGTTAAAGTACTATGTATATGATGATTTAAAATACTCAAAACATAATTGAAATTTGTTATGGCTTGCTAACTGCACCTGATGACTATAATATGATGCTTCTCCAAAGGGGGATCGATTTTTTGAACCCTTATAGCCTATCCGGGTCAATATTAGTTTATAATTTTACCAATCTCAAGGTCCCATTCAGTAGAAGATCATTTTAGTTTGAAATAAAGAAAATTCCTAAAACATTTCTGTTAATTCACCCAATCTCCACTGTCAGAAAGCACTACCAAAAAACTAATGTGCAAGGGATGACATGGTTTTCGTCGTAAAATACGTTGATAACTGACCTAAATCCTCCTAATCACCAGCATTGATTGGGTAACTCTAAAACCAAATAGATACTACCCTGTTAAGAAAAAAATCCACTAGAGTAGCATTCTGGTACAGGGGTCCTCACCACCGCTTAGTAAACTGAAACATGAAACACCTAAACAATCCTAACTGAGTCGATACTTGCCCTGATACTGGTCACCAATGGGGAAATGCAGTCGAAACCCTATAACGAGATAGTCAAAGTCGCTATGAAGTAACCAATGTCATTGTGTAATTATCAATGATGTCACTACAAGACCAAGCAAACCCTCTATAACTGTGTGTTGATCCCCTAGAAGTTCTAGATTGGATGGCGTGGTTGGGAGCAGGTATGTGCTCGGGTATTCGTAGATAGAAGGCCAGACCGAACTCCCCAAATTAAAATCCTGAATCAATATTGTAAGGGATGCTTTGCCTTCAAGGGGGTTCTCACCCTTATTAACCAGACCAACACTCAATAACCAGACCAACACTGAATGGTCATAGGGCATCCGGAGGAAATGATAGGATTAGGTGTTCCTTGTTCGTCGTATATCATAGTAGAAGAGATAATAAGCCTTTAGTCCGACATCGATTATATGACACGGATAGTAGTATTTCCTTGAACCACGAGCAAGGTGAATCCTTAGCTGATCTCTTCCATTACTTGAATAGCATACGCCTCGATCATTGCGTAGTCGCGTATTCGGAGGAAGGTCACATGGTGACTGATGGTGATATTAACATAACCCTCGAAATTGCATCCCAATAGTTGACTTCTAACATTAAATTGTCATACCAGGCGTTACACAGTCTAAGGTGTATATTATGGTTACACATTTGATGGTGAAACCACATCGAGGGTCAATGTAGTAAAGGAACATCCATCTCACTTAAAGTTTGTCCCAATATGGCTTTGTAATATACTCCTTAGGCAAAGTTAGGAATGTTTATATGAAGATTATTCTTTTGAATGAAAAGAGGATAAACCCTTATAAAGTAAAAGGGTAATATATAAAGTATTATTATAGATAAACGAAGTTTATCAGGAAAATGACGAAGTTTCTAAGGAAAATCACGAATAGAAATGGTGGTATTTAAGTTGGTAAAATTATGTTCGATATGAATAGGAAATGGAAATTAGATTATTATTAAACATAGAATAATGGATCCCTTGAAAAAAATATTAAATGATAGTTACTTGAAGGTTTTGTTGAATTTAGTTGATTGAATGGAATGAAAAGTAGGAACTCAAAGGATTGAATGTGAATTAATCAAATAGAGTGAATTTAGGAATTTATTCTTAAGAAATGATTATTGATGGATTTAAAGGTATGGGACTTTAAATCCATTACTCAAGGGATTGATTATAAATCAATTATGAAGAATGAATTTGGAATTCATTCTTGAGGGAATTAGGGCTCCCTCGAAATACAATATCTCCAAAATATAATTCCAATGACTTTCATAAACAATGTAAGATATTAAAAGACTTAGAGAAAGGAACCTAAAGGAACTAGATATTCCTCAATGGTATTGTGAATTTTATATTGATGTCTTAGAAAAAGGAATTGGGTGATTCCTTAATTACATCAAGAGATCAAAAGGGACCATTGTATTCCTTGATCTATATTTGAGAAAATAGAGGCCTGTAGATGCCCTGCTATTATTGTAAATTCACCATTTAAGTTTATGAAAATGAGGAAGAAAATATTTTGGAGGCTAGGTTTTTCCCATCAAGGTTTTCCCAGGATAAATCTTTGTGTCAATAATTTGTGGTTTGCTTTATGGTATCTTGTGGATGTTGTAAGTGATATATGAAGTAATGTTTATTTCCATGCACTATAATTAAGAATGATGATAGAATGTATGCTAAATTTTTAGTAGGTTAACAATGTATGGATGTTAGAAATGTATGATTAATTCTTAATATGGTAATGCAATAGTCTCATTTACTTTTGGAATAGAATGGATGATGATGAATGATATAGTTAAGTAGAGTTGCTCAAATATTAATCTCATGTGAAGGATGTATGCTTACTTAAATGTGTTAATGAATCAATGGGATTTGTCTAACTTTCTATAATGTTGTGGGATAACTATTTATGAATGATGCACCTTTCCATATACATCACTGGTTATATTCATGTTGGTTAATCTATGTCAGAATCCAAGAATTATTATATAATAGAAGCCAACTCTTAAGGGGATAATTGGATTTATGTTGATCTAAACATTATATCACTTATTCTTGAATGGAACACAAACCTCGCTTAAGTAGGAAATGTATAAATATTTCAAACCTAAGGATAAGATGTAATGAATCTTGCCTCATGGATTAAATCCACCTCATAAGCATTCAAGATGGTTTAATTGTGGAATGGAACTCTCAACAAGGCAAAATGACCCTGAACTACAAACCAAGATAGACCCTACATTTTAAGCTAAGAATTGGGTGTACAGGATGAAGGGAACACCCTTATGGGACAAGATAAGTCCTTGTTGGTAATAAACTCAAGATGAAAAAATAAAGAGGGTTGCCTAAATGGAGTGTGTACCAATAAACTCTAAGAGGCTTAAAGATATGTAATCATGTTAAAAAGGACATTCCATGGATTCGTATCATGATAGTGATACAATTGTCTTAGAACTCCCTTCTAAATGGAATGGATCGAAGCTAAGATTTATGAATAACCATTGGTGTGGTTATTTCATCTATGATGGTTTACCATGGGTGTGGTTCTCCATATTCAAGGCATTCACCTGGTCTGGGTGGACCATTTGGTGATTTCCTCCTTTTATGAGGATGAAACCTAACGCTTGGCCAGCGTACTCATACCAAGTGGGGTATGAGGGTTTCGTAGAAGCTGATCACTTCTACTTGAAGAGACTCTAATCAAGTCTCTATAGCTCCTGAAGCTATTTTCCTTGAAAGTTATAATCAATGGAATATGTCTATCCTAAGGCATGATTAGGTCTTTTTCCATATGAAGAGGAATATTTATATATAAAAAAATTATGTGGATAAGAAGGAGTAACAATTGGGGTTTGTTACAGTTGGTATCAGAGCCCAGGCTAACTGATAGGCTCTAGTGAAAGTCTAGGTTAGCAAAGACTTGGGGCATGAAACTAAACTTGAGAGTATAAATTCCACAATTTTAAAATACACACTTGGTAAGATCAAGGTCAATGCTTGGGATGATGATGTCTGAGTACCTATCCCCCACGAGTAGATCCATAGTCGTTCAAAAGTGGAAGAGCTAAGTGAACCCTCCCGAATGTATGGGTTTTAAGTGGTGTACCTTAGACTCTTTTGGGAATTCACTCGACATCTAAGTATCTTTTGGTTGCCTACTCCTTATCTTCAAGTGTGTCTAACAACTTAAGTTAGTGAAATAATTAAAAGAATATTTTCTTTAATTAATTTTTGTTACATTTTGGCCTTAGGCCATGAGAATAAACACAATGAACTCTGGCGGATTACTATTATGAGTAGTAATAGTTCACCCAAAGATAGTCATGACCCTAAACCTTTACCATGGTTAGAAATACCACTTTCTTTGTTGTAATTTAATGGATGTGCTTCATGATATTTTAGCACTAAAATAAGGCATGAAGTGATGCATGTGGTATTATCCTCTATATATGAGAACCCAATGGTAAATTCCAAAAAGAGATAAAGCTCTTGTCAAAAATGACTAAAATCTAGTTTAGGAATTATCACCATGGGTGAATATAAGTTAGTCATTGAAAACTAACTACTGGAAATTTAAGAACAAGAGAAAAGCAAAACAATGTTTTCTTTATTTGATTTTTTTATCAATGTTACAATACACTTTGGGGTTTTTCAATTAGAGTTTAAGGTGTAGGAAATGGTGGAAGAAGCCATATAGCAACACCAGAACCTAAAACTTTGATATGCTAGAGGAGGACCATAACTCTAGAAGTCATGGAAACCCAAGTATGGTGAAAGGAAGCAAGGACACATTTAGGCATGGAAACCACCCCAAATTTCACCTGAAACTTCATACATTTCTTGACATGGAATTTTTGGGAGACTTGTATCAGAACTCCTTGCAAATCAGCTCCAATAATCCGAGTATCCCAACTTGATAGTAAGGTATGCCACCCGACCACTCGAGCGGTGGTCGAAAGCATAGGAGCGTACTACGCTATTTAAATTAGGAAACTCATCAACTCATCATGCATGTGGTATTATTATCCAAAGGAAAATGGAACATCAAATAGTGGACCAAAACATAGAATGCTTTATTAAGAAGTACTTTGAATACAAAGATGCCAAAATTAAGATCTGGACATATTAACAATGATAGATGAAAAACCATCATGTTACCAATCCGAATCTGAGCTATCAACATCCTGGTTTGGAGACCAGTCATGCTCAGAGTAAATAACTGGAGGAGGAACATTATAATGGATTATTAAGTATCTATCAAATGCATAATATGGCCAAGGAGTGCCATGAGATCGAGGTAATAGAAGATCCATTTCTATCAGACATCGAGTCAGAGTGAATCTATTCTCAATCTCCCAGAACAAGTGAGTCTGTACATACCTCTGATAAAGAAGGCTCTGGTAAAGACCACTACAGAAAGTTGCTTCTCCGATGGGAACATATTTCTTCACCACATCCAAATAACATGATGGTAGAAACTGAAAGGGGATATTTAAAGGATCACCTATAGGATGTAACCAGGAATTTCCAAATGAGACATGGAAAGTCCAGTTAGGCCAACTAAAGAATCTATCAAACCATTCAAAAAGACTTAAAGGACTCTCAAATGCTAAGTAATTATGGGAATTGTCCCTTAACCAAACATCATAGTGAGAATCTTGGATAGAAGTATTGCAATAAATATGATCCATGGATAGGAGGGCATCTCGAGCTTCGATAGCTTGATCTTGTAATAAATTATGCAATTCTTCCCTCTGTCGAGGCAAGTATCGAGGATTCCAAACTAGAGACTCATAGAATTCATGTTGAGCTTCTTCATAAATAAACATTGTGGCTAAATTTGTTTCCAATCAAAGGGGAGGTAAAGGAATATCTTTCTCTTCAAGAATGCTTGATATCAATAAGTGATTTTGTCTAGATTTGGAAAAGCATACTAGAGGATAAAGCACTAAAAATAAGAGTGCATGATAAAAGCTAATGGGATTATGAAAGAAGGCAATGATAGGACTTCACGTGAAAATAAGAGGACACATGCCATCTCAAAAATTGAAAAAGGCATGATGTACCTTGATTAGTCAACACAAAATCATCGATAGGACAATCAAGCCAAAGAAAAGGGTGTATCATGGAAGATGAATGATTCACCTCAGGATTGTTAGGATACAATCGATAAATGTGTGAACAAAAATTGATATAGACGGACCTAACGGTCATTTGAGTATTGAAGAAGTTTTATGCCCATGACATCCAATGCGATCATATTTATGGTAGGAGTCACCTGGATGATATTGGTTTTAAGTGGAATGAATCCCATTATATGCTTTATGATTCTTTTGCTTCTAATTACCGATCTATTGTTGCACATACCTTGAAGAGTAGAAGGTAATTTGAAGCAGTGCCAGATTTAGCAGGCGTAATAATCATGGTAAGAATTAGGAAACACATCAATGCAACAAGGAGGAAATCTCTAGTGCAACATGCTCAGGAGGATGCTTGGGCACAGGAAATATTAAGGTTAATATCAGAGAGAGATGCTACCATAGCAGAGTGGGATCGACTCAAATTAGAGATATTACAAAGAAATAATTGGAGAGCAATAGCGATGGCAGCCATGCTCACATAAAATCCCTAATTCCATCAACTAAGGGAAGAATTTAATGTTGTATTTCTAGAATCTTGTTTGGTTGCATTGTTAAATCATGGTATGCTTCTTCCACCACAACCAGCTATTGGTACTCAACATGGGAGAAGGGGAGGTAGTGATCAAGTAGTTGTTGGAGTAGTAGCTCCACCACCATCTCCAACCATAAGTACCAGCATAGTACAAGGAGGAAAATAGACCCAAGAGCATCAACCTTAAGGTCCATTGGACACCCACTCTATAGACCATCATTTTGTAGTAGTCTATTAATGCCAAGGATGAGGCATAAACATTAGCAACTTTTGAATTTTATATTTTTGTTTGAATGCTATATGAATATTATTGTTTATGATAGATTTAATTAGTTATTATGTAATACAAAAGAATGCATGAATATTGAATTTTGTCTGATTAAATGAATATGAGGAATGGATTGGTGTCCATTCTTGGAGAAGGTATGGGACTTCTCCATGATTTTATAATGATATAAACCAGGAGACATCTTGGTGGATGCTCTGACATGCTTGATTGGCAAATATTGCCGCAATGCATAATAGGATAGAGGTAAATATCCTACATTGAGATACTAAAATTTGTGATATGTTTTCTATGACACTTAATTTTATCAGGTTAACCCATGTTGAAGGTTAACAAAGTGTAGTATGTTACTCCTTGGTGGGAGTTTTTGATAAAATTACTAAGACTTTTAGGTCTAGTGCAGTATAAGAGTACAATTTTAGGATATCTCTGTAACACCATTTTGCAGATTCTATTATTGCCATGTTTTAGATTCAGTATTTGTGCAATAATAGATGGATTTAAACTATAATATTTATGTTAATATTATGTATTGGATGATGTTGTAATTACTTTCTATTATGCAAAATGGATGTCATATTGGTTATAAGGACATGGTACTACTGATAGTTTGTATTTTTGTAGGTCCAGGTACTCGCTTGGATGGAAGATGGAGCTTGCTAGTAAGATTGAAGTACTGGATGAAAGAAGATCTGATTGTAAAACAACAGAATAAATGCTAGCTTTTGCTAGACAAATGTGTTTTTGTAAGATATAGGTTCAAACACAGAGGACTGTGTTTAATCTAAGGGGGGGTGTATGTCATGACCCGTTACCCTCCTACCTTATTTAAAGAATATTAATTGATCTTGGGGGATCAATTAATGCCTAATAGAAGGGGCATGACCCTAAAGAATCCTACAAAAATTCTAATAAAAGAATTTTATAAGGGATAAGAAATATTAATTAATTAAGGGCTATTTATGAGGTCTGGTAAAAGATAAATTTGAGGAATTATATTTTACAAAATTATAACCATACAATAAATAATGGGTAGATTTAGTGGACCCAATGTGGATGGGACCTAAAAAGGACTAAGGAATTTTTAAATAACTTATGGGTCATCCTATATTTTGGAAAGTACTCATGTGGCTACCCTATATTGGTGGGAAATATGAGAGGACTTCCTAGCTTATCAAAAATAGTTCTAACCTTGTAACTATCCTATGCCTCAATAGTATGAGTTTTGTCACTCACCTCATCCCTAGAGAACCCTTGAAGGACATGATGAAGTCATAATGGGTCCTAGGCATCTTTTTAATATTATTATAATGTGGCCACTATTTGGCCCATGAGGGGAGAATTTCCCTATAAATAGAGGACATTTTGGGAAGAAATGGCTATCTAGGTTCTAGGAGTTCTTAATGGTCTAGGGAGTATGCTCTTCACCCATGGGGTGAATCATAAACCAAAAGACTTGAAATATTTCTATGGATATTTGGCCAAGATTAATAAGGAGCTTGAGTAGCTAGAAGGACGAAATATTGAGGAAATGGATATGGGCTAAGAGGAAAGCTTTGGAAGTCTCAATAGAAAAGAGAATCAGGTTGGACCTCTATTTTATTTACCTTGTTGGCTTAAATTGAATTTGAAATTTCATTTAAGGTCTTATTTTAATAAGATGTATTATTATATTGTTATAAAAACAAAATTCATGTAGCCTTGACTTATTAGTGGTTCTATTGTTTTACTCCATCTTGTATTTAAGAATGATTACACTCTATTATTAGTTGATGCTTCCTCACACTAATTATAGCCTATTGATAAAATTTTCTCGATTTTTACCTTTGTGATAGTTAATATTACACTCTCATGTGCCTTACGACCATAGTGGTAATTAAGCTCATCATTGATTGTTTTTTAGCTACGACCGACCAATGACTACCTATACGAAGTAGCATACAATCTGCTACTATTCGTGGTCTAATAAATATAGGTTTAGGTATGTTTATTTTTTTAACCTAAGAATTCTAAGTCATACATTCTCAAAATCTACGTGATATCCAAGATGACCCATATCATAGAGGCAATGGCAATATCCTATCACAGTCCCTAAATCGATTTCATTGGGTTGAAATCTTTTGGATGGAAGTCGATTCATTTTGGTTGCGGTTGTGCTAGAATATCAGAAACATGAACTAGAGCTATGTTGAGAACCAATATGATTGTTGGCTTGGATTAAAGGACTATTTATATGATGATTTAAAATACTTAAAACATAATTAACATCTATTATGGCTTGCTAACTACACCTAATGACTATAATCTGATGCTTCTCTTGAACCTGTTTATTGGTGAATCCAAAGGGGATCAAATTTTTGAACCCTTATACCCTATCCAGGTCAATATTAGTTTATAAGTTTACTAATATCTGGGTCATATTTAGTAGAAGATCATTTTTGTTCGAAATAAAGAAAATTCCCAAAATATTCTTGTTAATGCATCCAATCTCCACTGTTAGAAAGCACTACAAGAAAACTAATGTGGAAGGGATGACCTAGTTTTTATTGTAAAATGTGTTGATAACTGACCTAAATCCTCCTAATTGCCTATATTGATTAGGTAACTCTAGAACCAAACATATACTCCCCTGTTAAGAAAAACATCCATCAGAGTAGAATTTTGGTGTAGGGGTCCTCACCACCATGTAGTAAACTAAAGCATGAAACACCTAAAAAATCCTAATTGAGTCGATCCTTGCCCTGATACTAGTCATCAATGGGGAAATGCAGTCGAAAACCTATAATGAGATATTCAAAGTCGCTATGAAATAACCAATGTCATTGCGTAATTTTCAATGATGCCACTGCAAGACCAAGCAAACTCTCTGTAACTGTGTGTCGATACCATAGAATTCTAGATTGGATGGTGTGGTTGGTAGCAGGTCAATGTTTGGGTATTCATAGATGGGAGGCCGAATCAAACTCCCCAAATCAAAATCCTACATCAATATTGTAAGGGATGCTTTGCATTCAAGGGGGTGCTCACCCTTATTAACCGAACCAACACTCAATAACCAGACCAACACTCAATGGTCATAGGGCATCTAGAGGAAATTATAGGATTAGGTGTTCCTTGTTAACCATATATCATAGTAGAACATATAAGAATACTTTAGTCCAACATCGATTATATGACACAGATAGTAGTCTTTCCTTAAACCATGAGAAATGTGAATCCTTAGCTGATCTCTTCCATTACTTGAATAACATGCCCCTTGATCACTGCACAATCGTGTATTCAAAGGAAGGTCACATGGCGACTAATGGTGATATTAACATAACCCTCAAAATTGCATTCCAATAGTTGAATTATAATATTAAATTGGCATGCCATGCATTAGAGGGTCTAAGGTGTATGTTATGCTTACACATTTTATGGGGAAACCACATTGAAGGTCAACGTAGTAAAGGAACATCCGTCTCACTTGAATCTTGTCCAAATATGGCTTTGTAATATACCCCTTACGAAAAGGTAGGAATTTTTATATGAAGATTATTCTTTTGAAAGAAAATTGGGTAAACCCTTATAAAGTATAAGGGTAATATATAAAGTATTACTATAGATAAGATATGTTTCTAAGGAAAATCACGAATAGAAATGGTGGTACTTAAGTTAGTAAAAATAAGTTCGATATGAATAGGAAATGGAAATTAGATTATTAAACATAGTATAATGCATCCCTTGAGCTAAATTTTAAATGATAGTTACTTCAAGGTTGTTGAATTTAGTTTATTGAATGGAATGAAAAGTAGGAACTCAAAATTCAAAGGACTGAATGTGAATTAAGCAATTAGAATGAATTTGGAATTCATTTTTAAGAAATGATGACTGATGGATTTTTAAAGGTATGGGAATTTAAAATCCATTACTTAAGGGATTTATTATATATCAATTATGAAGAATTAATTTGGAATTCATTCTTGAGGGAATCGGGCCCCCTCAAAATATGATATCTCCAAAATATAATTCCAATGACTTTCATAAACCATGTAAGATATTAAAATATTTAGAGAAAGGAATCTAAAGGAACTAAATATTCCTCAATGATATTGTGAATTTTATATTGATGTCTTAGAAAAAGGAATTGGGTGATTCCTTAATTACATCAAGATATTATTGTATTCCTTTATCTATATTTGAGAAAAAATGGCATGTAGAAGCCCTGCTAATATTGTATGATTCACCATTTAAGTTTATGAAAAAGAGGAAGACAAATATTTTGTAGGCTCAGTTTTTTCTGTCAAGGTTTTCCCAGGATAAATCTTTGTGTCAATAATTTATGGTTTTATTTATGGTATCTTATGGATGTTGTAGTGATATATGAAGTAATTATTATTTCCATGCACTATAATTAAGAACGATGATAGAATGTATGATAAATTTTTAGTAGATTAACAATGTATGGATGTTAGAAATGCATGATTAATTCTTAATATGGTAATGCAATAGTCTTGTTTATTTTTGAAGTATGATGGGTTATGATGAATGAAATAGTTTAGTAGAGTTGCTCAAGTATTAATCTCATGTGAAGGATGTATGCTTACTTAATGTGATAATGAATCAATGGTTTCTATAATGTTGTGAGTTAACTCTTTATGAATGATACACATTTCCATATACATCATTGATTATGTTCATGTTGGTTAATCTATTTCGGAATCTAAGGATTATTATACAATAGAAGCCAATTCTTAAGGGGATAATTTAATTTATGTTTATCTAAAAATTAATCACTTATTCTTGAATGGGACATAAACCTCGCTTAAGTAATAAATGTATAGAATGTTTCCATATATGAGCCTCATGGATTAAATCCACCTCATAAGTATTCAATATGGTTTAATTGTGGAATGGAACCCTCTCAATAAGGTAAAATGACCCTAAACTACAAACTAATATAGAACTTACATTTTAAGCCAAGAATTGAAGGGAACACCGTTATGGGACAAGATAAGTCCTTGTTGGTAATAAAATCATGATGAAAAAATAAAGAGGGTTGCCTAAATGGAGTGTGTACCGCTAAACTCTAAGAGGCTTTAAGTTATGTAATCATGTTAAAAATGACATTCCATGGATTTGTATCATGTTAGTGATAAAGTTATCTTAGAACTCCCTTCTAAATGGAATGGATAAAATCTAATATTTATGAATAACCATTGATGTGGTTATTTCATCTGTGATGGTTTACCATGGGTGAGGTTCTCCATATTCAAGGCATTCACCTGATCTGGGTGGACCATTTGGTGATTTCCTCCTTTTATGAGGATGAAACCTAATGCTTGGCCAGCATACTCATACCAAGTGGGGTATGAGGGTTTCGTAGAAGCTGATCACTTCTACTTGAAGAGACTCTAATCAAGTCTCTATAGCTCCTGAAGCTATTTGCCTTGAAATTTATAATATACATGGAATATGTTTGTCCTAAGGCATGATTAGGTATTTTTCCATATGAAGAAGAATATTTATATAAAATAAAAATAAAAAGTTATGTTGATAATGAGTAACAATTGTGGTTTTTTACAATTTTTTAAAAGTTAATCAAGACATATAATAGATTTTTAAAGTTTTTTAGAAGCATATCAAACATAAGATGAAATTTTAAAAGTATCACAACATTCAGCTCTTATCTATCTATTAGAAATAAGTATCAAATTTGAGACTAATTACACACTTAATTTTTTCAACAAATTATACTACTGTTAAGTCTTACCCCTTCTCTAAATTGTCATTTTTCATAAATTTTAAACAAGCTAGCACCCTTTATTTCTTGGAAAATGTTAGGGATTTTTACTTCGCTCTAGCATTGTTGGGTGGTCATTTAACAGGTATTAGCTTCCCCTTAATGTGGCACTAATGTGCCCCACATGATAAATGTGTAATAATGATTACTAATAAGAATAATAAAGGAGGTTATCTTACATGATTGGCCCACATCGATCACAAATAAAATGAAGAAACACCGATAGAATGAGCCACACATATCAACTAGGTACACAGGTCAATTAAGAGGAAAGCATGGTTTAAATAGTTGAATCCAAGTGCCTTAGCACGCTGCTACATACCCAAGGAAGTTTAGGTAAAAAAAGGTAGGTATAATACCGACTTGCACTCCATGTGGGATAGTCTCCCACAATAGATTTAGATGACCAATAACTCATTTGATGTAGGACCATGCATTGATTAAAAAATATCCTACTCCAATAATGGGTTAGCTAAATGGCCCAACTATGATAAAAACCACGTGGCAAGAGCAAAGGAGTATCATTTGATTCTAAAACAAGCTTAGATGGAGGTTTCACAATGAAAAGATAAAGATGCACAACCATGGAGTTGGCATATTTAGAGACGTCTAAAAGGAGATTGTTGTTTAAAGGTCACTAGGAATATTTAATAGATACCTAACTCAGCAAGCCAAATATTAAGACAAAAAATGATCAAGAGTTGTCACTTCCATCAAATATTAGTTAACAAGGTGAAGCTAGATGAAAATCCAAGTAGAAAACTAGTTTGAACTTAGAAACCATAAGTATTAAAAAAATACAAGTCGAGGAGCAATTTTGAGAGGTTGAAGGAGGGAACATCACTGGTGACTCCACCAAGGACCCCCTTGAAACATAGTTGTAATATAAGTATGGCCAAATCTTTGGAGGCAGTAAACATGGTGTTAAAATAAACAAGGGGGATTTAGCACCAACCCAAGTACATGCAACACAACTAAAAACTCAAAAATATTCAAGCGATGAACCATAAATGGAAAAGGAAATAAAGGATAAATGACCCTCTTGTGAATCAGAGCAATAATCTTGACCAAACATGGGTTAAAAGATCAAAATGAATTTGGTGATTATTGTCAGAAGTGAGGCTGAGTCAAAACTTAAATGAGGTTTCATAAAAAATTATTTACAAGGGGTTTGAGAAAACATGGGTTTATTTTTTGTTAACGTAGATTTTAAAGCAGAAACCATAGAGAAATAACATAATTGCTAATAATTTAAACATTATTATACAATATTATAAATACTTTGACCTAAATCTAAGCTCCCTTTGACTCTTGGTTTTACTCTCTAAAATCCTTGATCAGTCTCAAGATTTCATTATCCTTGCATTCTTCAAGAAAAATATCTAGACATACATATATAGGTGAGACCCTAAGATGGTAGTTTTAAACCACCCTCTTAGTGTCTATTGGAGCTATATTTTACCACCATAAAAAAACCACCATATTTTAGGTGTCATTAAAAGATGTTTTTGGTGAGGGAGGTGTTAAACCACCCTCTTAGATCTATTAGGGCAATTTTTTATCATCATAAAAAACCATCATCTTTTAGGCACCATTAAAAGTTTTTTTTTTGTGAGGGTGGTTTATAGTTGCCCTCTTATGGCCTATTAGGGTGGTTTTTTACCATCATATATATGTGTGTGTGTGTGTGTGTGTGTGTGTGTGTGTGTGTGTACCCTAAGACGATATTTTAAACCACCCTCTCAGTGTCTATTAGGAAGATATTTTACCATCATAAAAAACCACCATATTTTAGGTGTCATTAAAATATTTTTTTGGTGAGGGAGGTGTTAAACCACCCTATTATGTCTATTAGGGCAATTTTTTATCATCATCAAAAACCATCATATTTTAGGCACCATTAAAATATTTTTTTGGTGAGGGTGATTTAAAGTTGCCCTCTTATGGCCTATTAGGGTGGTTTTTAACCATCATAAAAAACCATCATATTTTAACCACCCTTAAAATCCTTTTTTGGTGTAGTGTGGACCAACCCACTCAAAATTAAATTTTTATGGGGATGAATCTCCTTCTATAAAATTTATGGATCCCAAGAAATAAGTCGGCTGAGAGATATTAGGATCCCTTTGTTGTTATATATTGAGAACCTTTTGAGTGATATATTTAGATGAGTGGCCACATTCTAGTAAGAAATTGGGCTACCATTCTTATGCTTGTGAATTTTATGATCCTTTAGAATTTATAGGAGTCACTAGGTAAATTGTAGTGTTTCTCTAATCAAGAGAATAGATCAAGATCTTTACCAAAATTCTAATCTATGAACTACATTAATAGTTTATTCTATGATAATTTCTAGTGAAATCGCTAAAATTTTGGGTTTTTTAATTGCTAGAGTCACCAAGTGAATATTTGTAATGATTTAATGAGTGGTAAACTAAGAAATTTATCAAATTCCTAGATTAATCTTCCTTCATGTGTTTGGGTCCCATTGGGTGTGCCAAAATAATTGTTGATGCAGGCATGATGGGTTCTCTTGTTCCTTGGTATTTATTCATGCAAAAATTGTAATCATAATTATGAAAAGGATGTTTCATGATTTATCCTACTGAGCATGCTATTTAATTGTTGAAAACTAATTTGGTTTCACACTTTAATAATAACAACCACCTACTTGTAGTTGTTAGGTTTTTTTGGTGCATGTGCCTTGTATGAAATGCATAGTCATGAAATCTAGGGAGCATGGGATATGACTCTTCAAATGACCTCTAGGATTTTATGAAGGTTATCTCCTTCTTTGTATGTGATATTGATGCACTCTTATTTGTAATATAGCCTAATATAATAGGTTCTATGGGAAAAAAGGAATGAGAGAAAAGTAGTAAAGAAAGTATTAAAATTAACTAGCTTAGACTATGGGTGACGATGAGCTAAGATCTTAAATATTTATACACTAAAACAAGATTAAATAAATGCATGCACCATTATTATTTTTTTTGGTATATAAGATACTATAGCATTGATACCGGGTTTTACAGGTTGACCCAAAAACATTTTAAAAAATCAACCTAGGGCTATTGATGAACATGTCCTTACTAAGGATCATATATATGTAAAATATACATACCACCAAAGCCATTACATCCGATAAGGCACATAGCCTGTTATCAAAAAGAAACTTCCCATACAACATTTTGGGTATACCCTAAGAAAACACACCTACATCATAATTACAAAAAATGAAACAGACACGAATCCCTTCCTTGAAATAGTGGAGAAACAAAAAGCTACAGACACACATAGCAGAGTATTGAAAAAAACTCCCACAAGCTCTATATTGACAGTTAATCTTAATAATTTTTTGATAATTGCTTTCTTTTGTATATGAAATGCTTTGGGGCCACATCCCAGCTTGGCCAATCAGCCTTGGAGAAGTGAACCTGCTAGCTAGATTTACGGTGGTGGCTATCTGGTGGTCCACATGGCTCTGGTTTGAAGTCGTATATTGTCGTTTCTTTCCTATCCTATGATTATCAACCAACCTCAAATTACTAAGATGACTAGGAGCCATGTTATCTAGCATGTGATTTTCCCAATTAGTATTTGTGGTATTTCCAAGAAACATCCACGAAGACTGATAACTCGGATAATTTTTATTGTGAGTTTATTTCAAAAAAGAGGCGGGAATACTCCTAGCCTTCGAACTTATAGTGCCTTCCTTGTTGGTAAATTCAACTATAATTCTTGGAATTCTTATTGAATAAGCTCCTCTACTTCGATCGGGACACCGTGTTCCCATTTAAAAAGTCTGTCACCATCGACACCCAAATTGGTCAGCTTATCAGTAATTTTGTTAGTAACTTGAAAGACAAGTTAGGCTTTTCTGTCTTGTCTTCCCTAGAAAAGGATCCTAGCCTCTTCAACAATTATTTTAATCCTCCAAGTAGGTGTTTTCCAATTATTGAGGAGATTTATAGCATGCATAGAGTCTTCTTCTACGATCAAATTGCCTTCTAAGTCTTGAGTCATTTGAAGGCCTCTCCACATAGCTCTAGCTTCAACTTCATTGTTCGTCCTTGTTCCCAAATATTCAAAAAATGCAAGCATCATATTCCCATTATGATCTCGCACAATGCTGCCAACACCTATTCTTCCAATATTGTACTTAGCCGCTCCATAAAAATTAAGCTTAAACCAACCCATAGGAGGTGGGGACCACTTAATATTGGATCTGGGGTTGACTACCCTAGGTACAGACTCATCTAACAAGGTTAATATTAAATATTGAGCAATCATGGTCTCCTTTAGATGAGGTTTACGACTATCAAAAGGGATAAGGTTCACATTCTCGTTGACAAAGGATAGGATCCTGGCAATGATAGTTTTATGATCATGGATAGAATCATTAAAGACTCAATGGTTCCTTTCTAACCACACCTACCAAAGATAGTGATTGAGACAAATTTTCCACATGTATCTAAGTCTTTGGCTTGAAAATGTTATTCTTACAATGGCACTGAGAGGGGGGGTGAATCAGTGTGGTACTTTAATCATGAATTTATAGCTCTTAAAATAGCAGTAATTAAAACTTATAAACAAATATAGCAAGTACAACAAGAGAACATCACACAACACAATATTTTAATGAGGTTCACCAAATTGGCTACTCCTCAAAAATTACTGCTTGGACTACCATCCAAATCTAGCCTTTGTAAAGCACCAACTTTACAAACAGTTTACCAGCTTCCACTGGAAGGAGCACCAACCCCTGATTTATCTGTACCAGTAGAAAGGAGCAACAACCCCTGATTTACCAGCACCTACTGGAAGGATCATCAACCTCTAATGCCAAACTACAACCTAGAATTCAATTGAATCTATAAGTTTGATGATAGAAATACCTTTCTTTTACAAGACCCTAACTGGTCTGCTTCACCTTTGCATTCTCTGCTCACTCTGCTCTCTCTGTGCAATCATTTCGCACAATCTGCTACTTCACTGTCAAGTCTTCATGATCGTCTTCTCCCTTTCGCACACTCTGCTTCCTTTATGAATTTCACACTTAGCATGATTCGACTTCTTTGCTCACTTTGCACACTTCACCATCATATCGCCACTTCTACGCTTTTTGCGCTCTTACAACCGCATTTCACACTTCGACATGCATTCGACGATATTGACAACCACACTTCACACTCTGTGCACTATCTCTGAGCGTCACACTCAACACCCTCAAACTCTTCAAATAGCCTTCCTTTTATAACAATAAAAAACCTAATCTTAGTCAGTTGTAACCCTAATATTGGTCGACTGCAATCCCTAATCTTCGTCGGCTACAAACCCTAGTCTTCGTCGGCTAACATCAGTCTTTGTCAGCTTCAACTACCTCTGTAACTCTTCTGTAGCTGTTGTCATGAAAACACATGTCACGATATCATGACACTTTCATCTTCAAATGCTTTCTCTTGGCTTTGGCCCGCGAGAATGCAACCTGTAGCGATATCGCTACACTTTTTCCTCTGTACGCTTTCTTTCAACTTCGGCTCGTGAGAATACAACATGTAGCGATATCGCTACACTTTTCTCTTCGCTTTGTTTCTTAACTTTGGCCCCGCAAAAACATAACATGTCACGATATCGCGACACTTTCACCATCGTACTTCTTTTCTTAGCTTATACCCGCAAAAACACAACATGTCATGAAATCATGACACTTTCGCCTCCTTGCCTCTTTCTTTGGCTTATATCAGCAAAAATATGATAGGTCATGAAATCATGACACTTTTCGCTTCCTTGCACTCTTCTCGGTATGCACCAGTGAAAACATGACATGTCACGAAATCATGACACTTTTTGCTTCCTTGAAATCTTCTTGGTATGCATCCGTAAAAACATGACATGTCGCAAAATCGTGACACTTTTGCTGCCTTATGCCTTTCTCTGCATTTCGCCCGCAAAAATGAAACATGTCACGAAATTGTGACACTTTTGCTACCTTGTGCCTTTCTCTGCCTTTCACCTGTGAAAACGAAACATGTCACGAAATCGCGACACTTTCACTGTCTTGCTTCATTGTTTGACTTGCACTAGCGAAAACATGACGTCACGAAATCGTGACACTTTTTGCATCCGTACTCTTTTCTATATTTTGCCCGCAAAAATGGAACATGTCGCGAAATCATGACATTTCTGCCTCCAAACACTCTATCTCCTTTTTGGGTCATGAAAACCCGACATGTCGTGAAATCGTGACACTTTTTCTCCTTGGTGCTTTTCTTCCCTTCAGGTCGTGAAAACTCGACATGTCGTGATATCGTGACACTTTTTCTCTGCAAGCTCTTTCTCTCGAACCTGTCATGAAATCGTGACACTTTTTTGGCCTTACAATCCTTGCAAATTATCGCAAAATCGTGACACTTTTCTTTGCGAGCTCTTTCTCTCGAACCTGTCACGAAATCATGACATTTTTTCTCTCTCTACCTTCCTCTTCGCTTTGGACCATGAAAATGAACCATGTCATGAAATCATGACACCTTTTTCTCTCTCCTCTTTCTCTTCGCTTTCGACCACGAAAAAGAAACATGTCACGAAATCGTGATAGTTTTTCAATCTTCTTCTCTCTCTTCTAACATGTCGTAAAATCGTGACAAATTTACCTGCTTTTTCACTCTCCTCCTACATTTCGCAATATCGCTACAGTTTTCTTGCCTGCTATTTATGTCGCGATATCGCGACACTTTTCTTACTTGTCTTTTTCTTTGATCTTTTGCAAATGGGCCACTATGGTCTTCTTGGAAACTCATTGTCCATACTCTGAATAACATTAGAACTCCTGTCCTCTGCATCTGAATAATTTTTGAGCATCTGAACTTCCTATCCATTGTATCAACTGATCTATCTGACTGTGTTGACAACAATGACAATACTGTTGCATATTCTGAACAGCTTCTAAACTTCCTGTTCACTGCATCATGACTGTGTTCACTGCATCAACTAATCTAACTGTCTATGTTGACAACAATGACAATATTGTTACTGCACCTTGCTCAACAATATCCCCCTTTGGAATTGTTGTCAACACATATGCAGTTACCTGTAACTCTTCTCCCCCTTTGACAATAATACCAAAGGGCTGTTGTAGACTCCCCCGGAGTCCATGCACAACATTCTCAGGCAGAATTTATTATATTTAGCAAAAATCTTGAACATGAGCAAAAATATAGACAAATACTTAAATGCTCCCCCTAAGAATGTGATCCCTGTAGCTAGTCAATAGGCTCACACAGAATCTGTTTAACAAGCTCACATAGAACTTGTCCAATGCTGAATAACAAGCTCATACAAAACCTGTCCAAATCTGCTCCACCAAGCTTACTAAGAACTTGTCCGATTCTTCTCTAGCAATCTTACCAAGAACTTACCCAAATCTGCTCTAGAAATCTATCCTAGCATTGTCCTCAAATATTTCCCAAAGGCCTTCTTAAAGGCTCAATCAAGCATGCTCAAGTAGTACTTAAAATGAACTCAACAATGAAAGATAGTCTTAAACCAAATCCACTTTATAGAAGCATAAAGAGAATTGTTAGAGACTTAATATCTTCTATTATCAAATCTCAATCTCAACTCAAATCAGGGAAAGTTTATTTTATTGAACTTGAACAACCACATGCATCCAATCACTTGACTAGGCTCAATTAGCTCTACTCAACCAATCACCTCAATGAACAACTATTTATCACAAACCCTAGTCGAAGCATGTATCAACCAACTCAAAAAGTTTTTCTCTAACTCAAGTTCAAGTTATTTGCACAACCAATGGGCTTCATCAACAATGCTTATAAAGATACGGTTAAATAACAATTCTAAAACCAGAAAACCTTGAAGCATTAAACCAATCACTTTCGAAAAAGAAACCACAATCAATCCTTTTTACTCCTGTCACATGAGTCTCCTTGGGATTGGCATGAAACTATGCTACCATGCATACTATGTTCGGGGTGCCTGTTTCAAGCCATATATCTTCAACTTACAAACCAAGTGGGGATCATCACCAAGCTGGGAACCATCTGGCTGCTCAATATAAACCTCTTATTCAAAATTGGCAAGTGACTCATACTTGTACCAACTTTTATCCAATACTCGTACCAACACTACAATTTCTATCACACTTCGTGCAAGCATCAAACACAGTATCACAACACCAACCAAATCCCTTTTTACATTTTTAAGTTGGTCTATGTTTTCTACAGTCACCGCTGGTCACACCTTACTGTCAACTTGATGATCTAAACAGGAATCAATGATCAAACTTCAAAAATTTTCACCACAACGTCAAAAATAGATCTAACAATATTCCCATAAATGTGTAGTTCAAATACCCACTACTTTTATCAGAACACATATATACGGCTAGAGCAATATTCTTTCACAAACCAACTTATCTGAACTGTTATAATCCTTAACTTTGGACGGTGGTAGTAAGAACCATTATCAGTACAACAATGACATATAGCAATACTACCAATACTGAGAACTTTTAATTTAATCACCACCCTTCACGACACTTCCATAAACAACTACATGAACTGAGAACACGCTTCGACAACTATAGACAACTCCCCCTAACTACTTGCCTTTCATCCTTAGAAACCTAAAAAAATACATAGGAGCATTAAAATAAAACTTTAAGATTGCTCCCCCTAAGGATGTGCTACTTGGAGTTGCTTAGTGCAATAGGGGAGTAGTCTCCTTCAGTCTAAGGAGACATGAATTCCTTTCTTCTATCTTTCTCCAAACTTTCTTGAACTCGGGCTTGGATTTTTCAGCTGCATCCCTGTTTTGAACCTTTTTGTGAACTTGAACATTTCTCTTGTGTGGTTGTCTCTTGTGCATCCTCGATGAATGATTATTTTCCTTTCTTTTATGAACATGATACATTCTCTGTCTATGTTGCGGTTTTTGCGTCTAATGAGACCTACTATTTTGTCTTAGATTAGATACAAAAGTGCTTGGACAAAACCTTGCTATGTGCCCATGACCATTACATTGAAAACATTGTACATAGTGTTCTCTTAGAAACGCAGATGTATTTCTAACAACATAACTCTTTGAATTGTTATTCAATCCACAATGAATTGCCTTGTGACCATACTGGTTGCATCTAAAACAGTAGCCATTAAAAGTATTAGTATGAATAGAGTGAGAGTGATAGAACTTATTTTGATGTGGCTGCTTTGCTGTATATCTCCTTTGATATTTTATACCTTTTAAAGATTCAGCTTTAAACTTTTCTTGCTTCAATCCTTCAACAGTGAACTTCTTCTTCTCTATATAATTGGAAGATGAAGGTTGTTCAGCTTCATATCCAAGACCATGCTTATCTGTGGAGCTTCTTTGTTGGCTTATCATTTTATCTAGCAAATCTATGCTCTTCTCGAATTTGAGATTTGTATTGGCCTCTTCTAGTTGTTTCTTCAATAAAACAATCACTTCCTCTTGTTTGCAGCAAACAATCTCTTTTTCATTGATCTATGACCTGAGAGTTTATTTAGTCCTTTTGGACTCTTCTACTTGCAGCTTTAGATCACTAAGAACTTTGTTAGATTCCTCTTCACGTTTGCTGCATACATCACCTTTATCATCCAGATGTGACTTTAAAGCTTCTTCTCTTTTCTTGGCTTTATGTATTTGCAAGAAGAGATCTTCAATATCATTCTCATATTCTTCCAACTTTTTGGATAGTCTTTTGTTCTTTTTTCTTTCTATATTCAATTCTTCAAGTGCAGTGATCAACTCACCTTCTAGATCTACTTCAGCCTCAAGGTTTTCATCATATACTTTAGGATTCACTTCTTCAACCTTTTCTAGTTCACTTTTCTGTTCCACAGGAACTGAAACTGACTAAGATGCCTTTTTAGAGGAGGATCTATTCTTCTTACCCATTGTGTACTAATCCAAGATCAACCCCAGTTGATTTAGCCTGATAAGGGAACCTGCTCTGATACCAATTATTATTCTTACAATGGCACTAAGAGGGGGGGTGAATCAGTGTGGTACTTTAATCATGAATTTATAGCTCTTAAAACAGTAGTAATTAAAACTTATAAATAGATATAGCAAGTATAGCAAGAGAACATCACACAACACAATATTTTAACGAGGTTCACCAAATTGGCTACTCCTTAAGAATGACTGCTTGGACTACCATCCAAATCCAGCATTTGTAAAGCATCAACTTTACAAATAGTTTACCAGCTTCCATTAGAAGGAGCACCAACCCCTTATTTATCTATACCAATAGAAAGGAACAACAACCCCTGATTTACTAGCATCTACTGGAAGGAGCACCAACCCCTAATGCCAAACTACAACCTAGACTTCAATTGAATCTATAAGTTTGATGATAGAAATACCTTTCTTTTACAAGACCCTAACTGGTCTGCTTCACCTTTGCATTCTCTGCTCACTCTGCTCTCTCTGCGCAATCACTTCACACAATCTGCTACTTCACTATCGAGTCTTCATGATCGTATTCTCCCTTTTGTGCACTCTGTTTCCTTTGCAAATTTCACACTCAGCATTATTTGACTTCTTTGCTCACTTTGCACACTTCGCCATCATCTCACCGCTTATGTGCTTTCTGTGCTCTTACATCTGTATTTCACACTTCGACATGCATTCGATGATATTGACAACCACACTTCGCACTCTGTGCACTATCTTCGAGCGTCGCACTCAACACCCTCAAACTCTTCAAACAACCTACCTTTTATAACAATAAAAAACCTAATCTTAGTCGACTGTAACCCTAATCTTGGTCAACTGCAATCCCTAATCTTCATCGGCTGTAAACCCTAATATTCATTGGCTACAAACCCTAATATTCATCAGCTAACATTAGTCTTTGTCGACTTCAACTGCTTCTATAACTCTTCTGTAGCTGTTGCCACGAAAACACAACATGTTGCGATATCGTGACACTTTCGCCTCCGAATGCTTTCTCTTGGCTTTGGCCCACAAGAATGCAACCTGTAGTGATATCGCTACACTTTTTCCTCCGTACGCTTTCTTTCAACTTCGGCCCGTGAGAATACATGTAGCGATATCGCTACACTTTTTCTCTTTGCTCTGTTTCTTAACTTTGGCCCCACGAAAACATAACATGTCGCGATATCGCGACACTTTCACCGTCGTACTTCTTTTCTTGGCTTATACCCGCAAAAACGTACCATGTCATGAAATCGCGACACTTTTGCCTCCTTGCCTCTTTCTTTGGCTTGCATCAGCAAAAACATGACATGTCACGAAATCATGAGAATTTTCACTTCCTTGCACTCTTCTCGGTATGCACTAGCAAAAACATGACATGTCACAAAATCGTGACATTTTTCGCATCCGTACTCTTTTTTGTCTTTCACCCGTGAAAATGGAACACGTCACGAAATCGTGACATTTCTGCCTCCGAAAACTCTATCTCCTTTTCGGGTCACGAAAACCCGACATGTCGCAAAATCATGACACTTTTTCTCCTTGGCGCTTTTCTTCCCTTCGGGTCGTGAAAACCCGACATGTCACGATATTGCAACACTTTTTCTCTATGAGCTCTTTCTCTCGAACCTATTGCAAAATTGTGACACTTTTACAATTGTACAATCCTTGTTGCAAATTGTCGCAAAATCGCGACACTTTTCTTTGCGAGCTCTTTCTCTCAAACCTATCATGAAATCATGACACTTTTTCTATCTCTACCTTCCTCTTCACTTCGGACCGTGAAAATGAAACATGTCACGAAATCGCGACACCTTTTTCTCTCTCCTCTTTCTCTTTGCTTTCGACCGCAAAAAAGAAACATGTCACGAAATCGTGATAGTTTTTCAATCTTCTTCTCTCTCTTCTAACATGTCATGAAATCGCAACAGTTTTACCTGCTTTTTCTCTCTCCTCCTACATGTCGCGATATCATGACAATTTTCTTGCCTGTTGTTTATGTCGCAATATCATGACACTTTTCTTACTTGTCTTTTTCTTTGATCTTTTGCAAATGGGCCACTATGGTCTTCTTGGAAACTCACTGTCCATACTTTGAATAACCTTAGAACTCCTATCCTCTGCATCTGAATAATTTTTGAGCATCTGAACTTCATGTCCATTCTATCAACTGATCTATCTGACTGTGTTGACAACAATGACAATACTATTGCATATTCTAAGTAGCTTCTGAACTTCCTGTTTATTGCATCATGATTGTGTTCGCTACATCAACTGATCTGTCTGTGTTGAAAACAATGACAATACTGTTACTGCACCTTTCTCAACAGAAAAGAGGCAAGGCCACTGGATGAACAAATCAAGTACGATGGCTGGTTTAACACAGGAAATATTGAAGTCCTGAAAAACCCCACTTAGGACAATTAAGGAAAAAGGGAACTCAAGGAAAATGTGATAAATGGTCTCCCTATTATCTCTGCATAGATAACAATGATTAGTGATACAAATACTTTTACATATCATATTATCAATGGTTAGAATTCTTCCTTAGATAACTAGCCATGAAAACACTACAATTTTTGGAATTAATTTTTTTATCCAAACTAAGTCCTTTTGGAGGACAAAATCCTCATCATCAAGCAGAAGCTTGTAAGCTAATTTAACAGTGAACCACCCATTTTTCGTAGGAGCCCAGGTCACTTGATCTTCCTTGGGTCTCATGGGGATAAAATGTTACCCGAGAATATTACAAAGATCATTTGATTCTACTTGAAATCCTTGAATCCTTATTTATTTCCACTTTATTCTGCCTTTGTCTTCAACCATATAATCAAAGACTTTTCTTCCAATGAGTTCTTTCATGATATATCTTATTCGAACTAAGTTAGGATATTATGTCAGTGGTTCGTCCTTAGTGCACCTGCCATTCCATCAATTTATCCTCTCACCATTGCCTAAAACCCATCTTAAACCTTTTTTGATGATTTCCTTAAAATTGAGAATTGCTTTCCAAAAAGCAAAACCTCTGATTGGAATCGAGCCACTTAGAAATTCCATATTTTGAAGATACTTTCGTTTGATGATAGTTGTCCATTAATTTTCTTAACTAGAAATGAGGCGCCACGCCTGCTTAGCTAGTAAAGCTAAATTCATATGAGCAATTCTCCTTAGACCTAAGCCCTCATTTTCCCTAGGTCTCCACACTTTGGTCCATCCTACAAGTTGTATCTTTTTTTTCTTCTATAATCCAATCCATAACAATTCTTTTTGGAGTTTCTCAATTTTCTAGAAAGCCTTCACAGGGGCTTTGAAAATGGAGAGGAAATAGACTATAATGCTCTGAACAGAGGCCTTAGTGAGGGTCACCTTTCCTACTTGAGATAGAATATAGGAAAGGATTACATCCAGAACATGACCTTTCCATACATGCACCATTATTAATAGTGTTCAAGAAACATGGTTTCATAAAACATAAATCACCACAATTACACATACAAAAGAATTAGGATAGAAAGGGAGGAATAGTCACAACTTATATATATGATAATAAAATTACATTCATGGTTAAGAAAGATGATCAAAACTTATCAACAAAATGGCTCTAGGCTCAAGCCAAGCCATAACACATAAAGGGGTGAAATAAATATTACATATAAGACTAGATATTATTAAAAAATATAATAGTTATTTTATGTTTTACAATGAATAATGAGAAGGTATTTATACTAAGAAAAAGGAAAAAAATTCCCCAAAACTTATGTAGGTATTCAAAATTGTCCATTTCAAAAAATTTCCTAGATTTTTCATCAACTATGATCAATCTTGAGGTCTCTGGATCTATAACCATATATACCATAGGTAGATTGGTTTGAGGGGATGCAATCCTTTCCTATAATTCTACCTAATTACTCATGGGGGAGATCTATTATGATTAGACCCCTATGATATTCCTCCATTAATGTCCTTGGTCTTGGTGTTGTACATTGAACAATATCTGTGTTGCTACTTTAAATATTCTAGGTATCGCCTAAGATGTCATGTTTGGTTATCGAAAGTGATAAGACTAGAACTAGATAGTCATCTTTGCACTTACATCTAGTCACTTTGGGTTGGTTTAGTTGTGTGGTGATGGTCGGTGTTCTACTCTCTTTGTATATTAATTACCTCTTTTGATGAAGTCCTTTGTATACCAAATGAGAATATGGTTTCAACCTTGTCATGTTTTTTTAATTTGGAAGAATAGTTTTTTTATTGATATGTTTGTTGCTTCCTTTTTAATATTTTGATGATGACCAAGACCACTGAATGTTATACTGTATTAGGTTTTGGTTTAGAAATTTATCTAATGGAAAGGTTGTGTGCCCATAGACCTTGACCAACATTGAATGATCCAAGAGCTATGAGGATTCGATGGTCAATCTTTGAAGGAGGTCGATTCATTTGAATTTCAATATAACTATTCCTAACATGTGGGTAAAAAGGGTGTTGAAAGAATCCAAAGGAGCTAAATCCATAACTTATAGTGGTGCATATTAAGAAACATCAAGAGATGCATAATAGAAGACTATGTAAAGATACCAATAAATCACCTAATAGACCAACCAGTTTTACAATCAATCATAGAACACTTAATCTCAATACAATGTAGCTTATCAGACTATCAATTCTAGAACAAGTGAATTAACATAAACATAAATTCAAAAATCAGATTAAATATCATGACCATTCAACAAGATAAAATTATAAATAAGTAATCATCCATACATACATGTTCTACAAATGAATTGAACCAGAGGTCAAACAAAAATCTCTTTGTATTAAGATGTAAATATTTCATTCTTACATATGAATTGTAAAAGCCTAAGAGCCAAACCTTTTTCCTTTTACATCTTAGTATTTATAGATATTTTACCATATTATAGTTTTCAAAGCCTCATTACCCTAGAAACAAATTATTGTTGTGTCAAAAAGTCTTCCATCTTGTTGAACTACTTGGAGGTATAGCTACTCCAACTACTCGATTTTGGTTTGTTGATATGGATAGGATTTGCATATTTTTGAGTCATGAGCACCTTGTTTCTTGCATCTTCTCCATAAATATCTATTGATATCTCCATTTCAGCTACCCTATCATCTACATGATGTCTTATATCATTAAGATCATCTAAAACTAAATCTTACCCAATAAGCATCATGGGATGAAGATATTTTTTAGGTTGTAAGGTGGCTACCAAATATTTTACACACCTCTCTTCTTTGGAGGGGTGATGCATCTTCAACACCTTGATCGGTTCTAGCCATGTACATTTATTTCGGTAGCTCAGGTACTTAGTTGAATGTATTCAAGAGATCTTTGATAGTGGAAGAAAGATTTAGTACCCTACCAAGCTTCGATTTGGTACAAATATTCTGGTGCTCTCTAGAAATAGTTATTTTCTCCATTTTCTCTTCTAGTAGAATGAAATATATTTGGTACCTTACCAGGCTCTGATTGAGTATAAAATTTTTGGTGCTCTCTAGACTTAGCCATTTTTTCTATTTTTCTTATTTTGAGCTTTCAGCCTATGAGCAAAGAATTGGTGCCATGCCAAGCTCTAGCTAGGTAAAAATATTTTAGTGTACTGCATACTTAGCCATTTTCTCCATTTTACTTTTGCATATTTTGAACCTTTAGGTTTTCATCGGGTTGCGTTCAAGTATAGATGTTTCTATACCTTGGACACTTAGCTATTTTCAGCTTTTGAGAATGTTGAAATTTTGGAATACTATTGATATTCAATCAAGTGCTAATGCTTTGGTGCTCTATAGACTTAGCCATATTTCTCTAACTTGATATTTTTAGTTTTTGGCCTCTCGATAGAGAATTAGTGCCATGTCGAGTTTCAATTAGGTACTGTTGTTCTAGCACTTTTAATAGTTGGCTAAATCTTATGCTTTCATACTTCTAGGTAGATAGTAGATTTGCAATACTCATTTGAGCTTTGGTAATTTACCATTATTTTGGTAATCAACAACTTTGGGACTTAGCCAATCCTCCTAGAGTTTACCTTTTGATAATATGATCAAGTGTGCATTATTGAGTACTTTGTTCAGGTACAACTATTTTGGATGTTTCATGCCTTAGTTGATTTTACCCTTAATCACCTTCCAACATCCTAGTGAATATTAGTAAACGTCTAGGTTGTAGTTTTTTCTCTCTTTAGGCAACAATATGGGTCTTCATATCTACTGTGTATTCTAATCAAGTGTGGATGCTTTATCAAGCTCAAAGGATAACTTATACATTCTGTTTTCACTTTTGTTTACTTCTAGCAGGGCTTTTAGGATTGGACTTCAAGGCCTTGCATATTCATTTGGCTAGGACTGATAAAACTTTTGGGAGTTTTTCATTTTATTTCCAAAGGAAAATAAAATAAGTAATTGTTAATAAATTAGCATAGGTATATGTAAAAAGTACCCAAATTCTTGGTGACTCACAAGGGATTTTCACTTTGTGGAAATAAGGAATATAGATGGTCATATTTTGAACTTAACACTTTCTAACAAAAGAAGAAGGAATAATAAGACAAAAAAGAAGTTGGACAATAAAATAGTCGGGAGAGGCTAAAAGACAAAGGAGGGTGATGGGTGATGGGGTGTAAGTTACTTGCATAGCAAGACGAGACATAATGGTGAAGCAAATAAGAAATACAGAGAAAGAAAATAAGAACAAGAACTAAGAAGAGGGAAGAGGAGGAGAGGGGGTAGTAGTAGGAGGGTTAAAAGTGCCATAAACTCAAGTATTTAGTGATGCAGTTATCCCACCAACAATAGCCAAATGGAAAAAAATAAACCAAACAAAATAACAAAAGGGAAGGCGATGCTAGGAATACCTAATAAAAAAGAGAAACAAAACTACTGGATCCATGGGACACCTCCATGGAGTAGAAGAATGGATCTCCTATTTTATTGGATATCCCCAAGCATTGTACTCCCATAAACATACTCTAAAAAATCCAACAACTTATTCAAGGATACACAGATTGTCATACGTAATTGTCATTCTTGAAACTTTTCTCTTTTTTACAAATTTCAAAAATAATTTGTTCTGCAAATCATATTCAGCCATGAGGATCTTCAGTTGTGCTCTTGAACTCAACTTCATTTCAATAATGCTTCAATTCTGTGGTGAATGCAATATTAAATAGAATTCTAGGGGATAATTATGCTAGATAGCACATACAAAAATTATATCTTTAGATAAAGATTTAGCTTGATGTAAATCATCCTTAGACATTCCCTTTATGAAAATATGAATCCTTTATTTTTTGTAACTTCCTTTTGGCTGACATCATCACTTTATATGGTATGGCATATTAATTAGCTTGCACAAGTCATGATAGTCTAGCTTTAAACTACTAAAAATTTTCAGGTACATCTTCTGCAATATTGTATTGCATTACTCTTATCCATTGGGCTGTAGAATCAAACACATAACACTAGGAGGGGAAGAAACAGAGAAAACAAGGAAGAAAGTGCTAAGATAAATACTAGTGATGGCCTACAGAATTCAATGTTCCACAATTTATTACATTCTTTAATTAATATATGCTCTCTTTTTTGTGCCTATTTTGTCTATGTACAGGGTCACATAATATATTGCATTTATCTATGATCATCGAATTAGCAAATTTACTTACCATATATTTACACAAAAGTATGGCGTGTGTGTCATGCCTGATTCAAGATACATTATGCATACTATCCCATGAATTTTTAATGTCCTAACCATATGACATTGAAATCGAGCCTTTCTTTGCACTCATTTTACCCCAAGTTACCATTATCATCATACACAATCATGTTCTAGTCTAAAATTGACCCATGCTCTAGAAGACTTGAGTTTTGATTTGTAGCATCCTATTGGAAATATGAGCAAGTTTTGTTGTCATTGATGTCAAGATATTGATGTTCAAGTTGTATGATCATTAATATCATTAGGTGGTTTTTCCAAAAGGTAGGGAAGAGGCTAAAATATATAGGATATAATATTTATGTTAATATTATATGCCTAAAACAGCCTAAAATATTGAAGACCCAAGGAAGAAGAAGAAGGTTTAAAGAGAAATCGCAAGAAATGAGAAGCAGGTTTAAAAGGAAATAATAATATTATAATATTTAATATTATAATATTCCAATAAAAAGGTTGAGATAAAGAAAAATGAGGTCCGAGGAATCATTAAGAAATAAATTTGTAAACTACCCATTTGGTATATTATTAAAAGGTTATTATTTAATTTATTTAAATTAAATATTTTAACTTAGGTTAAAATTTAATTTAAATAAATATTAAAGGTGCCATAAGGATGAGTTTAAAATTTGAATTAAAAATTTGAATTGGAAGCGTCAATGTGGAGTGCATAGCAAAAGGTATAAAAATGGGACAAAATTTATTTTTCAAATTATCCATGCAATTTGAATGCCCAAGATAGTAACAAAAATTTGTACGTTTTTTTTAAGAGAAGAAAGAGTATTTGCATGTGTTGAAAGGGCAGACCTTGTAATAAGACCAAGTGGAGCATAAAATTATTCACCAAGAGCTTGGTAGTGCAAGCGACGATTAGCGGCTAGTTAAGGCATTGTGCAAAGTAGGTTAGGGGTTCGATTCACATCCCATTTATTTTAAGCACGGAAAAGGTTTTCATTTTATTTCGAAAGGTTTCGAGAGCAAGAAGTAAAAGGTACATCGTGTAAATTTGGTTTTGTCTTGGATGTGTGGCCCAACGACAGCCAATCCTTAGGGCTTAGGCATCATGAAGATGGCTGGTCACGGGTTCAAGTCGAGTGAAATATTTAAGGGTGCTAATTTTAACATGGACCATTGTTGAGGTAAGTTTTTGATTTATTTTTGTCAAATGTTGAATAGCGCTAGGGGCCACGTGATGTTTGTGAAGGTGCTTTGATTAATTTGTGATAAGGATTAATATAGGGAGTCGTAAGGTTGTTTAATATTTTATTTTTTATTTTTTTTAAAGCAAAAAATCCCTTGCAGGGTAAACTTGGTCTGAGAGACCATGAACAGGGAGTTCTACATCGTCAAAGTCACCCGAGAGTCGCACCCGACCCTACCCGCACCAACATTATCAATTGGATTTTGGATACCTAGTTTAGCTTTTTGGTAGGATGGAGATTTGAACCTGGGACCTCCCTTGGAGGATTGCCCTATCCTATCCAACTCACTTACAACACCTGGGTGTTTAATATTTTATTTTTAATTAGCATTAAAAATAAAATATTGGAGATATAAGGTGTTTGAAAGGATTTAATTGTGTTGAATATAATTGTGTGAAGATTGGAGTTAAAAGTGTTAAATAAAGGAATTAAGTTTTATTGTTGATAAGTGTGAAAATTTGGTTTATAAAGAGTTATCAAAGGAGTTTTGATTGTTTGTGAAGTGAATATTATTTTGTGAAGTTTGGAGATTATAAGGTGTACTTGAGAGCTAATATTTTTGTATGGTGAATTAATTATTGGAGAGAATAATTCTGTGAATATTTTGAGATAGGTTGTTGGTTTCTAACCTTGAAATTGGCAAAGAGAATTTGATTGTGATTAAGACAGGTTTTGAAGACATATCTCCATAAAAATAAAAGGTATGGGCACATCTTACTTGTGAGTGAAATAATGGTTGATTGAATGTTGTGAGATGCAAAGTTGGAGTGAAAAGGTTTATTTGATAAGCATTGTTGGAAATAATTGAGTGAGCCTTCATGTGCATGATTAGGGTTTGTAAAATAACATGAGTATCATTTTTATGTGAGATTGTTTGATAAGCATTGTTGGAAATATTTGAGTGAGCCTTCATGTGCATGATTAGGGTTTGTGAAAGAACATGAGTATAATTTTTATGTGAAATTGAGAACTATCTTGGATTAGGGTTTGTGAAAGAACATGAGTATCATTGTTATGTGAAATTGAGAACTATCTTGAGCTAGGGTTTGTGAAAGAACATGAGTATCATTGTTATGTGACATTAGAATTATCTTGAGTCAAGGTTTATAGTGTGATTTATTGGAAGTAAAGTGAAACACTTGGTTAGGGTTTGTAAGCAAGTTGTGTTTCATTGAGTGGATGCTTTGAGTAAAGTTGATTGAGCATTATTGGTTGAGAGCATTGGAGTGATAGTTCAAGTTCTGTGAAACAAATTATTCTTTATTCTAAATTTATTTGGAAAAGAGTTTGAAAGTGATTGATTGTTTGGTGAGTGTGAAACATATTGAGTCTCTAATCATTATTTATATGTTTATGATATTAAACAATATTCTGAGTGAAACTTGTTTGTTATATTGAGGATGTTTTCTATAAGAGATCAAGTTGAATTTTGTATGTAAATTCGCAATTGATTTGAATAAACTTTGGTGAAATTTTAAGGATAGATTTGTGTGAGCTTTTGTGGAAGCTTACAATCATATTTGAGGTAAATCTTGGTGAAGACTTTTTGAGCAGGTTGGACAAGTTCTAGGGAGAACGTGTTGAGTAGATTTAAGATAAGTATTGGTGAATACTTTTTGAGCAGGTTGGATAACTTCTAGGGAGGACTTGTTGAGAATATTTGAGGTAAGTCTTAGAGAAGACATGAAAGAAGATTGAGCAAATTATTGAGAGGACTTATGGATAAATTTGATGTAAGTCTTTGAGAATACTTGTGAGAAGATTTGATTGATTGATTTGTTCAAGATTTGTGTTAAGGCTTGGGACATATCTATCATAGTTGATTTATGATTTGTTAAAAATTTGTGTTAAGGATTAGGGTAGATCTAGCAAAGTTAATTTATGATTGGATCAAGCTTTGTGTTAAGGCTTGAGGATGGATTTAAGGACATATTTAAGGGTAAAATTTTTTTAGACCAAATATAGATATTGAGTATATTTGTGCTAGATCGAAGGACAAAGTTTAGTGTAGATTTGAGACAAACATTGAGCATATTTGTGCTAGACTAAAGGATAATGTTTAGTGTAAATTTGAGATAGATATTGAGTAGATTTGTGTTAGACCTAAGGATAGTGTTTAGAAAAAAATTAAGATAGAGATTGAGTAGATTTGTGCTAGACCGAAGGACAATGTTTAGTGCATATTTGAGACAAAGATTGAGCAAATTTGTGCTAGACCAAAGGATAGTGTTTAGTGCACATTTAAGACACAAATTTAGTAGATTTGTGCTAGATCGAAGGATAGTGTTTATTGTAGATTTGAGATAAATATTGAGTAGATTTGAGCTAGATTGAAGGATGGTTTTTAATGCATATTTGAGATAGATATTGAGTATATTTTTTCTAGAATGAAGGACAGTGTTTAGTGCAAAATTAAGAAAAATATTGAGTAGATTTGTGCTAGACTAAAAGATAATATTTATTGTAAATTTGACATAGAGATTGAGCAGAGCTGAGAGAAATATTTAGAGGTGACAAAGTAGAGGATAGTAGTCTCCAATGGATAGAGATCCATTAGCCAAGGTAGTGAGGACATAGGTCTTCTGAGTGAGGATAGATTCTTCTATGGAGAGAGATCCACAAGCCAGAGCAATGGAATCAATAGTCTTCTAAGAGGTCACTAGCCAAAGCATTGGAGAAAGGAGTTCTCCTATGAATAAAGATCTACAAATAAGCAAGGGAAAAGAGTTCTCATGTGGACAGAGATCCACATAATTTATTAGGGGATTGGTGTCTCCTTTGGACAAAGGTCCATGTTGAGCAAGGTGTTGTAAGAGTTTTGTCATTGTTGTCAACTCAGGCAGATAGATCTAATAATGTAGTGGACAGGAAGTTCAGAAGTCATTCAATGCAGGTTGATAGATTTTAGGGTTTGTAATTGACCACATTTAGGGTTTGCAGCTGACCATGTTTAGCGTTTACAGTCGACCAAGATTAGGGTTTGCATTTGCATAATCAGCCGACTACTATTAGGGTTTTCATATCGAAATCTCTAGTATATAAGCGGGGCTGTTTGGAGATTTAGGCATCCATCGGGTGAATGTTGAAGTGTGAGATGCGATCGTAAAAGCGCAGATAGCGTAGAATCAACGAGATGATAGCGAAGTGCATAATGTGAGCTAGTTGTGTCGAGTTGTTCGAAGTGCGATTGTGAATGCGCATAGAGAGCAGAGTGTGGAACGACACAGAGTGTGCGAAGCATGTGAGCAGAGAAAGCAGAATGTGCAGAGAGCACAAAGGGCAAAGTTGATTGCAAAGTTTGGCTGTAGCAGTGTAGTATATTGTGTGAAGTGATTACGCAAGAAAGAGCAGAGTGTGCAGAGATTGCAAAGGTGAAGTAGATCGGTTAGAGTCTTGCAATAACAAAGGTATTTGTCAAACATTTTCATTCAAAATTGAAGTCCAGTTGGTGTTGGCAAATTAGGGGTTGGTGCTCCTTTCTATTGGTGCAGATAAATAAGGGGTTGGTGCTCCTTCTAGTTGGTGCTGGTAAACAAATTGTAAAGTTGGTGCTTTGCAAGAGGCTGGATTTGGATGGTAGTCCAAGAAGCCATTCTTTTTTAGGAGTAGCCATTTTGGTGAACCTCGTTAAAAATCTATGTTGTGTAATGTTATCTTGCTGTACTTATTATATTTGTTTATAAGTTTTAATTGCTATGGTTTTTAGAGCTGTTAATTCATGTTTTGGAATGCCACACTAATTCACCCCCCCTCTTAGTGCCATACAAAGTACAACAATTGGTATCAGAGCCAAGTTCCTTTTAAAGGCTAAATCAGCTAGGGTTGATCTTGGATTAATACTCTAATTGCAAAGAAAGGCAATAATGGAACCATGAGAAACAAGAAGAAAATATCACACAGGTTCATAAAAGAAAATAAAGATAAATTCATTATTGCTGTAGATTCAAGAGATGAATCAAACAATGGAGAAAATGCCAAGAGTCAACTCGATCATAATGCAGGTTCTCAAGTTTTAGAATGTTTTGATCAACTTCGGCATAATGAACGTCAGTGTTATGGGTTTAGTAGCAGTGAAGATGAAGAAGAAATAGAATCAGAATAGGAATGTAATAAAGAAGAAATGAATGCAAAAGAAAATTGGAATGAAGATCAAATTACAGCTCCAAGTAAGAAGAATAGAACCTCCTTCAAAAGGACATCTCAGCCAGTTTCAGTTTCTGTGGTAGAGGAAATTGAACCAAAAAAGGTAGAAGGGGTGAACACTGAAGCAGATAATGAAAACCTCAATGCTGAAGTAGACTGGGAAGGTGAGTTGATCTCCGCTCTTGAAGAGTTGAGTATAGAAAATAAAAAGAACAAAAGACTATCCAAGAAATTGGAAGAATATGGAGATGAGATTGAAAATTTGTTCTTACAATTCCAACAGGCCAAGAAAATAGAAGAAGACTTGAAGTCACAGTTGAATGATAAAGTCAATGTGTGTAACAAACATGAAGAGGATTCTAACAAATTAGTTAGTAATCTAAAGCTGCAAGTAGAAGAGTCTAAAAGGATTGAGGAAATTCTCAGGTCGCAGATCAATGAGAAAGAGATTATTTGTCGCAAACAAGAAGAAGAGATTGTTTCATTGAAGAAACAACTAGAAGAGGCCAATACAAATATTAAATTCGAGAAGAGCATAGAATTGCTAGATAAAATGATAAGTCATCAGAGAAGCTCCACGGTTAAGCATGGTCTTGGATATGAAGCTGAACAACCTGTATCTTCCAATTCTGCAAAGAAGAAGTTCACTGTTGAAGGGTCCGAGCAAGAAAAGGTTAAAGCTGTATCTTCAAAAGAAAGAAAATATCAAAGGAGATTTACAACAAAGCAGCCACAACAAAAGAGGTTCTACCACTCTCACTTTTTTCATACTAACACTTTTAATGGCTATTGTTTCAGATGTAACCAGTATGGTCACAAGGCAACTTATTGTGGATTAAATAATAAATCAAAGAGTTATGTTGGTAGAAATACATATGCATATCTGAGTGAACACTTTGTACAATGTTTTCAATGCAATGGTCATGGGCACATAGCAAGGTTTTTTCCAAGTGCTTCTGTATCAAATCTAAGGCAAAACAGTAGATTTCATAAGACGCAAAGAACACAACACAGACAGGAAATAAATCAAGTTCATAGAAGAAAGGAAAATAATCATTCATCATGGATGCATAAGAGACAACCACACCAGAGAGATATTCAAGTTCATGCAATGATGCAAAATAGGGACGTAGGTGAAAAATCCAAGCCCGAGGTCAAGAAAGTCTGGAGAAAGAAAGAAGAGAGGAAATTGTGTCTCCTTGAACTAAAGGAGACTGCTCTTCTACTGCACTAAGCAACTCCAGGTAACACATCCTCAGGGGGAGCATTTTGAAAAAGGTTTTATTTTAATGCTTCTGTATATTTGTCTGGGTATCTGAGGATGAAAGACCAGCAGTTGGGCTTTTATGGTATAATTGTCAAGTGTGTTGGCTGTTCATTTAGTTGTGTGTGGAAGTGCCGTGAAGGGTAGTGTTTGCATTGAGAATCTTCACCATTGGTAGTATTGCTTATGTCATTGTTGTTTTGTTGATGGTTCTTACTCTTACTGATTATAGCTATGGATTATAACAGTTCAGATTGTTTTTGTTTATTGAAAGAATGCTTGCCCCAGCTGTGTATTTGTGTTTCGATAATAGCAGCATGTTTTTGTTCGACGCTTGATGTGAAGATTGTCAGATCTTTCATTACACCTTGGTGAATATATTTAATTCACAGACAGTTTTGTTTTAACTTTTAATATAATGCCAATTCAAGGATAATAAGTTTGAGGCTGAGTAAGGTGCACTACGGTTGGCCATAAAGTGTTTGAAAAAATGTCTTCTTTCGACATGCATAGTTGAAAGTAAGAGTTGGCAGTAAAATTGCAGTGTTGGACAAAAATTGGTACAGATGTGAGTCACTTGTCAATTCTGTTGATAGAAGTGAAATCAACATGTTGAATGGGAAGATTGAAGAAAAAGTTTATAATGTGTAGCGAGATGATTTCCAGCCTGGTGATGAATGTTTGAGGTGCTTTTATAAATAATTGAGGTAGTCTATTGGATTCTCATTGCAGAGAAAGACAAACAATTGTCGGTAGGTTCAAGTCTCGTTGAGAATATTCAAGATGTATATGCGAGATGTTGTTTGCATTACGGAGCAAAAAGTTGGATAGTTAAACGATCGGTGTATGCTTTCACTAAAATCGGTGGACAATTTTGAGATTGCGAGCAACGAGAGGGTTGAGGCTCAGAAGACAGCGTGAATTGAAGTGGCCACATATTCCCAAGAATAGTCTAAAATTTGACTAGCCATTGGGATCAAATTCTCAAGGGGGGCATTTGTGCATTTGTTCATCTTATTGATCATATCCATGATTTTTGCTAACTATTTCAATGTGGTTCTGAGAATGGTGTGTATGGACTCAGGCAGAGTCTGCAGCAGCCCTTTGGTATTATTGACAAAGGAGGAGAAGAGTTATAGGAATGTACACAGGTGTTGCCAACAATTCCAAAGGGGGAGATTGTTGAGCAAGGTGTTGCAAGAGTTTTGTCATTGTTGTCAACTCAAGCAGTTAGATCTAATTATGTAGTGGACAGGCAGTTCAGAAGTCATTCAATGCAGGATGATAGATTTTAGGGTTTGCAATTGACCACATTTAGGGTTTGCAGCCGACCAAGATTAGGGTTTGCATTTGCATAATCAGTCGACTACTATTAGGGTTTTCATCTCAAAATCTCTAGTATATAAGTGAGGCTGTTTGGAGATTTAGGCATCCATCGGGTGAATGTTGAAGTGCGAGATGCATCCGTAAAAGCATAGATAGCGTAGAATCGGTGAGATGATAGCGAAGTGCATAATGTGAGCTAGTTGTGTCGAGTTGTTCGAAGTGTGATTGTGAATGCACACAGAGAGCAGAGTGTGGAACGACACAGAGTGTGCGAAGCATGTGAGTAGAGAAAGCAGAATGTGCAGAGAGCACAAAGGGCAAAGTTGATTGCAAAGTTTGGCTGTAGCAGTGTAGCAAATTGTGTGAAGAGATTGCGCAAGAAAGAGCGAGTGTGCGAGAGATTGCAAAGGTGAAGTAGATCAGTTAGAGTCTTGCAATAACAAAGGTATTTGTCAAACATTTTCATTCAAAATTGAAGTCCAGTTGGTGCTGGCAAATTAGGGGTTGGTGCTCCTTTCTGTTGGTGCAGATAAATAAGGGGTTGGTGCTCCTTCCAGTTGGTGCTGGTAAACAAATTGTAAAGTTGGTGCTTTGCAAGAGGATGGATTTGGATGGTAGTCCAAGCAGCCGTTCTTTTTGAGGAATAGCCATTTTGGTGAACCTCGTTAAAAATATATGTTGTGTGATGTTCTCTTGTTGTACTTATTATATTTGTTTATAAGTTTTAATTGTTATGGTTTTTACAGCTGTTAATTCATGTTTTGGAATGCCACACTGATTCACCCCCCCTCTCAGTGCCATACTAAGTACAACAGTCCATAAATATTATAATAGGGAAGGATTCCTAAGAGATTTGTTGAGAAAATTTTAGTGAAATATTTTCTCTCTGGAGTAACCCGCATTGGGAGAACCATGTTAAATTGGTGTCTCTATTGTGTGTGGTTATTTTTGCATTTTTTTTATTACTATTGTTGGTATTGCCATTGATATATTGCATAATATTATTTGGGAAAGAAAAGTAAAAAGTGGTCTTATACTGTTCACCCCCCTCTTAGTATAAGTTTATGTTATTCAATTGGTATCAGAGCATGTTCCTTCAAAAGAGTTTAACAGATTTAAGGAAAAGCTTACAAGAACACAGATGGATTCTTAGAGTGGATATTTATGGAATAAGGCACCATTATTCTATGGGAACAATTATGCATTCTAGAGTGTGAGAATGAATATTTTTCTAATGGCACTAGGAAATGATAGATGTCAAGCAGTTGAGGATGGGTACATACCACCAGCTACTCCACCTACATATAAATACGGTAAGCTCCTACAACTAAGTAATTCAAAGGCAATGAATATAATCTTATATGGTTTGCATTAAACAAAGTATGTAAAATTTATGCATTACACGTCAGCAAAAGAGATTTGGGATAAGCTAAAAAATATATATAAAGGAGACAAAAAGGTCAATATGGAAAAATTATAAAATCACAAGAAAAAATTTCAAGACCTAAATATGAAGGATGAGGAAAACATTGCTACATATTTACTTCGTGTGGATGAGGTTGTTAACTCCATGCAAGAACTTGGGTTTAAATTTGAAGAAACATATGTTTATAAAAAGGTTTTAAGGTCATTACCTAAGAGGTATAGTAAAAATATTTTAGCCATAGAAGAGTCAAAAGATATTGAAATTTTGATAAGGGATGATTTACATGGAATTCTCATAGCTTTTGAAATAAGAATAAAAGAGGAGTTTATTCCCCAGAAATAAGTAGCCTTCAAATTTACAAAGAATATAAAGGGTAAGAAGTTGTTTTCAAGTAATGATTCATCCATTTATGAAGAAGTAAACTATGGTAGAATAAACAAGAACACAAGAAAGCACAAAGGTAAAAATATATGGACAAAACATGCATTAAAAGAATTTTTTCCAAAGGCACAAGAAAAGTTTTTATGCAGATAATATAGGTAAGGATTCAAGTGATAGTTATGGAAGGTACTCAAATAATGAAGAAGAAATTCTATTTCTAATAGTATAAAAATAATATGTTAAGAAAAAGGTAAAAACGAAACCAATAATTCTCAAGTGTTTTAGATGTGGTAACTTTGGTCATATTGAAGATAGTTGTACAAGGAATGGGTTTAGTTTTAGTGAAGATGAATATGAATATGCTCTTGAAGGTCTAAAATAAGAAAGTCTACTTTTGGAAATAGAAGAAGGAAATGCTTCTATTGAAAATGAATCAGAAAGGAATGACGATGAACATAATGAAAAAGGAATAGAGGAAGAATTAGAGGAAGGAGAAGTTGATCTTGAGGGTGAAGTTATTTATGCTCTAAAGGAATTAAGGAATTAAGGAAGGTAAGAAAGTAGAACTCAATACTCAAACTTCAATTTCAAGAATGTGATGAAGAAAAATAAAATCTTATAGAAGATCTAAACAACTTAATAGCTAAGACAAGTAAATTTAAAGAAAGGTTAGAGGCAAAGGTTTTAGAATGTGAGAGATTAGAGCATGAGGTATATTCATTAAGGAAGGAAGTGAAAGTGTCTAAATATAAAATACACAAGTTTGGGATAAGATCAAATAACTTGGATAAGATTATCAACATACAAAGAGCTTCATCAAACCGGATAGGACTTGGTTTTGAATAAGAATATAGAGGATGAGGAGAGGAGTTAATATCAAGATCCACAAAATAAGAAGCTTTAGAATAAGAGAGTGAAAGAGAAAGTGAGACTTATAAGGATAAGTTGGAAAATAGAAAGTTCAACAAGGAA